>CM042221.1:17868247-17908247 GCA_023566465.1 Cottus gobio | reverse complement strand
ATACCAGGTAAGTCCCGGGTGTTAGGACAGCTGTGTACACAAGATGAAACCCATATGCACAAACACCATGTTTACTAAATTAAATAAACATTCTGCTCTCCTCTTTCAGCTCTCAGTGCACGAGACAGAGGACCTCAATGACAACCGCTACCTTCTGGTGATGAAGGGAGCCCCTGAGAGGATCCTGGACCGTTGCTCCACCATCATGATGCAGGGGAAGGAACAGCCTATGGATGAGGAGTTGAAGGAATCTTTCCAGAATGCCTACATGGAGCTGGGAGGACTTGGAGAGAGAGTACTGGGTAAGTGTACATATAACTGGAGAGATTCAAAGATACAGGGAGGGGCAGTCTAAATAAAATCCCTGAACCTCAGGGCATAGTCAGTCTTTTCCACTGTATTTAGATATTCCTCATACTATAGTTTTTACTTTCTGAAAAAAACATTATTTTAGTCATTGCTTAATAGCTTATTAAAACTTACTCTTCTGCAAAAAACGTGTATCTCCGAAAGGAGAAAGCTTTGTGACAATGCATTCTTTATATTGCTGAAGGGGTTTTAAAATAGGTTAGGGTTACACGGTTGCATCACAGATAATAGAACTGTGACTGCAATGTATTATCTTTTTTTTCAATTTAAGATTGATTGAAAAATCTGTGGAATTATTAGGAACAGGCACTATTGAAATGTCATTATGTGAAGAGTGTTGGAAGTAGACAGGAATAGACGGTCTGGGTTGATACTTGGACATCACAAATCAAACGCTAAATCTCACACTTCTTTCCACTCCAGGTTTCTGCCACGTGATGATGCCAGAAGACCAGTACCCCAAGGGCTTTGCCTTTGACACAGACGATGTCAACTTCCAGACAGACAACCTTTGCTTCATTGGCCTTATGTCCATGATCGACCCTCCCCGTGCTGCTGTGCCTGATGCTGTTGGTAAATGCCGATCTGCTGGTATCAAGGTGAGTTTTTTTCTTCTTCAAAGCCTAATATCAAATGTCTTTATTCCTTTAAAGTCTTTTTAAAATAATATCGTTTGTGATGATGGTATAAAATGTAATGTATGTTGCTTGTCAGGTCATCATGGTCACTGGAGATCACCCGATCACAGCCAAGGCCATTGCCAAGGGAGTGGGCATCATCTCAGAGGGCAACGAGACAGTGGAGGACATTGCAGCCCGTCTCAACATACCTGTCAGCCAGGTCAACCCCAGGTAAAGAATGCTCACAGACAAACACAGTAAATAATAATAGTAAAGTACCAGACCCACATCAACGCTTCACTGCCTGTGTTCAGGGATGCCAAGGCCTGTGTGATCCACGGTACCGACCTCAAGGATCTCTCTCAGGATCAGATGGACGACATCCTGAGGAATCACACTGAGATTGTCTTTGCAAGAACCTCCCCACAGCAGAAGCTCATCATCGTAGAAGGCTGCCAGCGACTGGTATGAGCATGTTTAGATTGATTTAGAGTAAAACGCAGAGTGGACAATAAATACTTGTGACGACTTGAACAAGTAGAGGTTAAATGTCTAATCCGTGCTTTATGTGGATTACATTGGGGACAAATAGCATTACACTTTTACAACAGCAGATGGCGCTACTTATCTGTCGAATTTATTCCCTGACTGATACAGAAAACACGTTGTGGGTTAACTGAGTGAAAAAAGGTTTTAATTGAATTCAATCGAAATTAAATCAATTCATTATAATATTTGAATACATTTGATTGTCATTTACATTTAATTTAAGAAACATATATGTTCAGGTCTTGAAAACATTAAGGTTGTTTTCTAATCAGGGTTGTTTTAAAGTTGACTCGTATAATAATCTTGATCATGAATGAAGAGTATTAATCTCTTGCTAAAATAAGTTATGTAACTAAAAGATGAGCACATTAAACAAGTATAACTTCTCCCATGTATTTATGCAATATAAGCTCATCCTCGCCCCGCTGCTTCTCTCCCAGGGTGCCATTGTGGCCGTGACAGGTGATGGTGTGAATGACTCACCTGCGCTGAAAAAGGCCGACATTGGTGTTGCCATGGGAATCTCTGGCTCAGATGTGTCCAAACAGGCCGCAGACATGATCTTGTTGGATGACAACTTCGCCTCTATTGTCACAGGCGTGGAAGAAGGTGAGAAGACCCAAAGGACCGAACTGGAACATGTGGTCCTTGAGGATGTACAGTACAAGTGGTTTCAGAGACCCAAACTGAAGGACGTGATGTAACCTGTCTGTTGTTCCCCATTCAGGCCGTTTGATCTTTGATAACCTGAAGAAGTCCATTGCCTACACCTTGACCAGCAACATCCCAGAGATCACCCCCTTCCTGCTGTTCATCATCGTCAACATCCCGCTGCCACTGGGAACCATCACCATCCTCTGTATTGACTTGGGAACAGACATGGTGAGAGCCGATGCAACACTCACACTCTTTTATGACAAACACAGCGTTCACTAAATCTTTCTCATCACTGAAAACGGCTCCTGTTGATAGGACACATCTTAATGTACTAAAAGTCCCCTTTTCTCCCTCGTCCCTCAGGTGCCTGCCATCTCACTGGCTTATGAAGCAGCTGAGAGCGACATCATGAAGCGTCAGCCCAGGAACCCATTCAGGGACAAGCTGGTGAACGAGAGGCTTATCAGCATTGCCTATGGACAAATTGGTAGGTGAAATGAAGATTTCCGCTGATCCAAGCTCAGAATTGTCTTTGATCTGGATTGAAGTTTGATACCTTGTTGCCTGAAAGTAATTGTGTTTAAATCAATCTTTATCCACCTTTCATTGTTCACAAACAACAGCTGGATTATCTTTGGACCTTTCCTCTGTTTTTTGGGGGAACTGGATTAATAAAAAGTTAAAATCTGTAACTCAATCTCTGTGTCCGTGTGTTTTTCCTCAGGTATGATTCAGGCTCTGGGAGGCTTCTTTGCCTACTTTGTCATCTTGGCTGAAAATGGTTTCCTGCCCACTCAACTAGTCGGCATCAGGCTCAATTGGGACGACCGCTCTGTCAACGACCTGGAAGACAGCTACGGGCAGCAATGGGTTAGTGTGTAGCCTGTGTTGAAGTGAACTTTCAGGTGTTTTCTTGTTTTGTTACTTTGTCTTACTGTGTCTCTGCTCTCTCTTGCCCTCAGACATACGAGCAGAGGAAGATTGTGGAGTTCACATGCCACACAGCCTTCTTTGTCAGTATTGTAGTCGTGCAGTGGGCTGATGTCATTGTCTGCAAGACCAGGCGGAACTCTGTGTTCCAGCAGGGCATGAGGTGAGTCCAAATCTCTTGCGATACCGATACATACTTAAATGTGTCCTTTCAGTAGTTTATCTTTGCCAAAATTGGTTTTGCTCTTTAACATTTGTTGTGCATCTCCACCCAGGAACAAGATCTTGATCTTTGGCCTGTTTGAAGAGACAGCCCTGGCTGCCTTCCTGTCCTACTGCCCAGGCATGGATGTGGCGCTCAGGATGTATCCACTAAAGTGAGTGCCTCCTGTGTCGCATGGATACATATGCAGTCACCCTGGTTATCATATTGTGTCGTATCTATTTACTTAATTTGTAATCCTTGTTCTCTTGTCTTGCCCACAGGCCCAGCTGGTGGTTTTGTGCGTTCCCCTATAGTTTTCTCATCTTTGTCTATGATGAGGTTCGAAAACTTCTCATTCGTAGGAACCCCGGAGGTAAGTGTGTAGCATTTAGGGGGAATCTATAGACGGGAATGGAATCAAATATTATTAAGTTTACGTTACCTTAGAATGAGCCATTTATATCTCCATATGGAGTAAGTTATATTCATGGAGCCGGCCGCCATGTTTCTACAGTAGAACAGACAAACCAAACACGGGCTATAGATGGGGTCATTTGTGCTTATGCGTCGGCCACCATAGTTTTCTATGTTAACTCCTACACGCATGGTACACGGGAGAAAGTTCACCAAATCCTACACCCGGCCCTTTTTTAAATGCCCCTTTCTTTAAAGGGAGTTGTGGTTTTACACTGGACTATTTGTTGGCGTGGTGCGGAAACTTCCTGGAGTCTCTGTTGCTTCCTTGGCAAACTCAGGCCAAGTCACTGCACTCAGCCAAGAAGTGTCCAGCTCATAGCGCCCCTCAATCCATAACAAGTAGTTTGTACATGTTAATGTTAAGTTATAATGTGTTTAAAAGGCAGATTTTTGTTGTCAGACAGAGAAAGGCTCGCTGTCTAGTCTTTGTTATAAGCTACGCTAACTGACTGCTGGCAGTACCGTATTTCCCAAATGTTAACCTAGTCCTTTAACTAATGCTAATTCAATGGAAAATATGACTTGAAAGCACTGAATTGTATCTGAACTTCTGTGTTTTTCTTTCTCTCATTTGCATTCCAGGTTGGGTGGAAAGAGAGACATACTATTGATCAATGGAGCATCTTTGCTCAAGCCCCTTACATGTTCCACTTATTTCTCCCCCCTGTCACTCCATCCCTGGCAAGACACACCTTCAGATGCCCCGCCCCCTTAAAGACAAAAACCGCTTTGAAGCAATTTTCATCAATACTGCCCCAAAGATTAAAAACAGCAAAAGCACCTTTACAACTTTCGACATTGACCCGCCCCCCTTTCTCCCATCTCCTATGATACTCTTTGCATGTGTTCTCTCACTGCTGTGTACATAAACCAATATATCTACCAAACGGCAGCTGCATATTGTGTATGTAGATTTGAATGAGCTAAGGATACAAAGGGAGTGTCCATGCTCTGCAAAAAAGGGCCATCCAGCTCCTTCCCCTCCCTGTTCTCCCCCTGCTCTCTCCCCCTTGTCTGTCTCTATACCTTCGTTCCCCTCTCTCTTCTCCCTCCTTGCCAACCCTTTGCTTGTCCCCCAATCACACAAAGATGTAAAGATCACACAGTGAGATCCCACCGCCGACACCACTTCGACTGCCACCTATCGCCTCCGTCTCATGTCTGTGGAGGACGAGTGGAGTGGTCATCTCCCTGTCGTTCTCGCAACGTCCATCTCCCTTCTATTCCGTTCTCAACGGCCACGGTGTTGTTGTTTTTTTAATATGTGGGGTATGGGGGGGTTTCGATGATTTTACTTGTGTTTTTTATTTCCAAGATGGGAGGGGGGGTACGTGAGAGCTGCTTTTCCTCATTTAGGCCTAACAAAGCACACCCCATGGCGTCCTGTCCCCCCTCTCTCCCCTTGTCTCTCACACACCTCCCCTCCTCTCCCTCCTGCCCTGTTTGTCTCTGTTTGTGTGCACTGTGTGAACCATTGTCCTTGTTAATAACTATTACAGTACACCCCACCTCCCCCCAAGTTGGTGAATACAACTCAATCTTTCTGTGTGCTCTAGGAAATCTATATAATTCTATACTGAATTTAAATGAAACAATAAAAAACATGTTGGAAAAACAGCTCAAGAGAGAAATTCATGACAAATAACATCAACAATATTGGTGAAATAGGAAAAAGCGGGAGATGCGTCTCGGTTTCTGTTTTTTGTTTGGTTTCAGTTGTTTTTGCTGTTTTTTCAGGAGGTTATTCTAAAACTGTAACAGCAGAGCAGGGTTTTAAGGTTGTGTTTTTACCAAGACACGAGACACCAACCAAGGCTGTCAGGTTCCCGTCACTGCAGGTATGATAACGATATGATGGTGAGACCATGCGCCTGCGGTCCGTTATACTGGATCAGGTCCAACTCTGGTTCGGTCCAAGTCCTGGTATAGGCTGGTGTGGCCCGGGTCTGTGTGCATGTATGTGTTGGAGACCAGTGAAGTGCCCGCAGTCTCAGGCTGGATCTATCTCAGATGGCTGCAAGAGTTGAAAGTCAAGAAGAAAAAAAAAAAAAACACAACTAGTAGAACATGTGTCAAATAAACGAAACCAACACCAATAAAACATCTAGAACATTTAATACAACCTAGATCTGTCTATGTGTCGTTCTGTCTGATGAAAACTACACTTCACAGCACACTTTATGACAATGATATGCTTATCTTTTACATCCACTAGTCTGTATCTGTCTTTAATGCTCTCTTAAAAACAGCTAATGATATACATATGAAGGTGGCATATTCTAACTAAATAAAAATATTTGAATGCCATCCCTTACCTTTTAGAAGCCTGTTAATTATACATTTTTGTTATGTCTGCGCCAAAGTAGCGTTGATCCCTGTGGTCAAATTGTATTTATCCTATTGTGTGAGGCCATATCACTGTTGATTGTAACATGATGATGAGGCAGTATTACCCTCTCATACATTAATGTATATGGATTGTAATACAGATGCAATATTATTCCAACACATGTTCAAATGTGAAATTAAATATTTGGCATAATCAATAATACATTATTTCATTACACTTTGGTGCAGATTTGCAGAGTTGATTTCAGTGGTAAGTAGTGTACAACACATCAGAAACATGATTAAGTAGAAATATGATGTTGGGATGCCACCTAGTGTTGTGAATTGATCTTCACTTCAACCTGCAAACTGCATAATGGTAAGAGCATAGGAGGAAGGGTTAGCAGCCGCCAGGGTAATTCACCAAAACAATAAGTGTCAGCTGTGTCTGACATCAGCATACATGAGCTCCAGGATGACAGTTGCTGTCAGGGCGAGGGAGAGTCTTACCAAGGGAAACGTGTCCTATTTCACCAAACTCAACTTTCAAGACTATAAGAAATCTGAAAAAAGTACATGAATGATGTGTTCAGGAAGGAATTGCAACTTGTATGACAAATAAAAGTTATTTTCTGAAGGTTACATTGCTACACGCAAAGCAAGGCAAGGCAGTATATCTTTATTCTAAAGGGAACAAATTGTAACTGTGCTACTCCTCTGTGCCACAAGGGTCCTCTATTTTTAATGAGCCTCTTACTGCCACCTAGTACACAAAGAAAATATACACAATATACAGCTTTATGTGAGACATAAGCTTTGGTTGGTTTAAGAGGTCACTTTGCCACATCCTGTGAACATTTACCACGTCTCTTTGAGAGACAAACTTTCTGGCACCACTCGACCACTGTCCAATGACAAATGCAGTGTCTCCTGCTCTCTCTCTCGCTCACACACACACACACACACTTTCTGTCATTCCTGACAAACACCCCTGCTCTAATTTCCCCTGTGTCTGCAGTGAGCTCTCTGCAGTGCGACTTTCCTCGCTCGCCCCCCTCGCCACCCTCTGTATAATAGAATATCGATCGCTCGCCTTTGCCGCAGTGTGTAAGGGAGTGTGTCTGTGGACGAGTGTGTGTGTGACTGGGGCCCTCCAAGGTCATCGCCATGGCAACCCGAGCATGGGGTCCTCTCGCTGTGCTGTCACAGAGCACAGGTCACAGGGGTCACATGAAAAGAGGGGGACAAGAGGAGGACAAGAGGGGGGACAAGAGGGGGTTGGTGAGTGCTGCAGTGTTTGGTGAACTAGAGATAGAGCAGAGGACTGTCCTACTCCACTGTGGATTCAGACCCGCCCAGAATAATGACAAAATGTGCAGACTAATTACTGAGGGCCACAGAGTTCACTGCAACTCCTCACCGTTGATGCACAAACAGAAGACAATTATAGTTTTGACCGAATAGAACAAACCACCTGCAATAATTAAAGGCAAAATACCAAAATGGACATCAATCTTTACATCAGGGGTTTATTGCACTTCCAGAATTTAAGTACATAAACACCCAAATTACATACAAATGTAAACATGAATATTGAATTTCAAAAAAGGATTTCATGTTTACAGAGTAAACTTTGGATCTGACAATTATGCATTCAGACACCAAAGTACCATATTATCCCCAATACAAAACACTATTACTATGTACTGACCTTTTAAGATGTCGTCTCATCAACCTATCTACCCGATCTGAGATATCACGTTTGTTTTTGTATCCTCTTAAATAAAACGTGTGGTTTTCTTTGTGCATGATCATCTTAAAGCTTTAAATGGCACTTTTCCTTTGGAAAATTCATCTTTCTGAGCAGTTTAGAATTGCAAACAATGCATTTACTGTATACATTATCTTTACATAAGAAAGCAGCCATCTTGTCAGATGGTTTGGACCCAGAAGCTACTTCTGAATATGTCTACAGCAGAGATTAATATGTTGAAAGATATGTCAGTTTATGAGATATTGCAGGAAGCAAGAGGTTATTTGACACAAACCAGAGGCATCCAAGGTGTAACGTACTGTATGTAGAGAAAGGCATATTATTTGTATGGTAATGTGCTTAAATACTTATTAAATTAATCATTTCTGCATATGGAAGGAAATGTGTATGAATGAGTCTGTAACAAAAACTACTTTAGAGACAAGACAAGAGGCATTCTAACACAGGGAATACAGGACACACACAATGCTAAGGAACAGATCTAGGAGCAGTTCATCCTCAACCCCTCTGGGCTAACGTGATTACAAGGTAACAGTGATGAGTGATCGTCGACCAGCACCCGCAGAGGATTCAGTCTGCTCTTCACACGGGCTCCATGAGGAGCTCTTCCATATCAGATGCCTCCAGCTCACGGAACGCAGCGTGAGAGCCAATCACAAACAGCGTCGCTCCTGACAGGAGACAAATGTAAAAGGGGAATGTGAACATAAAAACAATGAGTTTGAACATAAAAACAATTTTACACAGAGAATTTTACATCCCATCGCATTTACAATTACATTTAGGTCATTTATATGACCTTCTTACACAGACACTTTTAATGAATGTCATAGAATATGATTTAATACAGATATATTACCACTCTCATGAGCATTGTAACAAGTATTGGAAAAAAACTACTAATGTGGTTTTGCTCTGGTAACAATGCAAAACTACGTGTGTGTGTGTGTGTGTGTGTGTGTGTGTGTGTGTGTGTGTGTGTGTGTGTGTGTGTCTAAATGTGCATTGTTTGTCTGATGTTCAGCCCTGTCAGAAGAAAATGTCTGATGTTTTGTAACGGATAATATAGTCGATCTTATCTTATCTTACCTAGAACCCAAAATACTGCAGCTCCAGCTCCAGCCAACCAGAACACAGGGAGAGAAACAGCTCCAGCCAGACTCATCTGGTGAGGGACAGTCAGCTCCTTGCCTGGTTGACAAGAACATTTCAGATATTGCCATTGATGAAAAGGTTGAGGACATATTTTTTTAATCAAAAAATCAAAGACAAGATGACAAATTATATTTTCAAACATTTGATCTCATTAAGACACATACAAACACAAAGGTTCATATTAGAATACGGTGCCTGGTATTTAAAGGATACACTGTATTTGGCAGGTACACAATGTTCATGGCTTGCATGGCATATCTGACAGCTTTACTCACCCATGACAACCAGTTTGGACTCCAGGGACTTGAGGTGAATTATGTAGAAGGCACCAGCAAACACAGCCAAGGCAATCAGTAGCATGGGAGAGCTGATACTGAGGAGAAGAAATATCAATTTGAAACAATCAATTTGGTGTTACTTATTGGAGAATTTTCAGATTTAGATTAAAGCTTCAATGATTGTATATTTAACTTTTAATGAAATCGCAGGCAAATTGTGCAGCAAAGAGAGCAAACCCTCTCGCTGACACGACAATGCAGAGGATTTCCTCTTTGTTGGCCTTACATGCAGTAGAGGATGAGACCCAGGAAGATGAAGGTGTAGTTGCTGTTGAACGTGTCCACGTTTTTCACCACCCTCTGACAACACTCTCCAAAGTTGCGGGGTTTTGAAAACTTGCGTTGGTCCACAAAGCTGGTCCAAGGTCGAATGGACGCTCGACGCTTGTCGATCCACTCTTTAGCCATACAGACTGAGAGGCCTTTGGGGAGCCAGAGCCTATGAAATAAGACAAATACATTAAGAACAGACTACATAGAGAAGTATTAAGAGTACCCACACACATAGGCCATCAGTTGGGAGACTATTTCATATAATGTATAGGTCCTTACCGTGCCATGATCCCAGCTCCACCTTTGCCAGTTGGATGAGCATCCTCAGCACTGAACAGATCTCCAGCCTTGCTGTCCATGTCTACGAGACAGTTCTCCCCCGTTGGAGCTCCAGATGGCATCTACAGAGTGTTTGCTGCAAGGCAATAATAAAAACAAACATTACAATTAAAACCACTTGAACACTGTTTTTGTCAAAAATTCATATTACAATTTATATAATTTCAAACACCAGTGCTACTGCAAACACACTTACTGGATTAATCAGTTCCCTCTTTATCAAATAATGAATCAAGTAAAAGTCAGATCAATAACTCATCAATTAAGATATTCATTAAATAATAATGGGCTGCACAGTGGTGTAGTGGCTAGCACTGTCGCCTCAAAACAAGAGGGGCCGGGGTTCAGATCGCGGTCCTTCTGTGTGGAGTTTGCATGTTCTCCCCGTGTCAGCCTGGGCTCCCTGGCTTTCTCCCACAGTCCAAAGACATGCAGCTCAGGTTAATTGGACTCTAAATTGCCCGTAGGTTTGAATGTGAGTGTGAATGGTTGTCTGTCTCTATATGTGCCCTGAGAATAGACTGGCAACTTGTCTTCGCCCAATGACAACTGGGATCGGCTCCAGCACCCCGTGACCCTAAACAGAATAAGCAGTTTGGATAATAGATGATGATTAAATAATTATAATAAACCACATTTGATGGTTATAGCTTCAGAAAGGTGAAAAGTTAGTGTCTAAAGTTATCTTTAGACATATGTATTGATAGAGAGTAACAGTTAATCCATTATGAATGCTTGTTTCGATTTAGTGCCAACCTTTTTCTATTTTTTAGCTTTTTATTGTTTTACTGACTGTTTTTAATGTTTAAATGAATGTTCTTAATTGTTTTTACATTTTCTTTTGCATTATGTGTTGATACTTAGTAGTTGTATGTGACGCCTTGTTGTTGAAATGGGCTATACAAATAAACTTAACTTGCCTTGCCTTTGAAGTGTTGCGTGTGCCACAATATGTCACAAAGATACTATTACTATACTATCTATAACTATTTGTTCATAACAGCAGTTGTACGCCTACACGTCCCATGGATGACCACATGGAGTTAAACTAGCTCAGCAGTGTTTGGGGACCGAAGTGGAAACACCAGGTCATCAAAGGGCTTGGCCACTGCCACATCACTACACAAAGGACACAGATTACTGGCAATTTAAGCATTAATCTGTGAAGAAACTTGCACAGCGTTACTAAACCTACACAGTCTGTAACGTACAGCTAAATAAAAAACAATATGTATAAAAAGACAACTTGTTGGAAAAGCCCGTCACAGCTATAGCTTCTCCGCTGACGTCCACGTCTACCGACACACGTCTCATGGTCGCATCACGATGGAGTTACACGTTGTGAGACGTTTTCACCAAGACCAGACCTGTGTGAAGTGGGAGCTCTATAATCATGTCAGCTTGTATACTCACAGCAGAACTTACGTGGAAGTGCCTCGGACCTTTTGTTGCTGTTCTGGCTCACGGATGTGATGTGGACGTAGTTTAACTTCCTGCTGTCTGGGCGCAGAACGTCGCCACCTAGTGGCGGCAGCGGGTACTTCCTCTGTGGGGGAGTTTATGCGGAAGTGAGTTTCCGCATAAACGCCTTCACAAACCTAACCCCTAAACTATAGCGACGCAGCTGTACAACAGTACAATTAGTACAGCAGACTCGATATCGTCCGAGTTTGTTTTATTTGTGCCGCTAACGAGGAACTAGTAGGCAAATCAACTGACTGCAGATCAGCGGGATTAAAACGACCGGACGTCATCGAGCAGTTGGAGAGCTGTGATTGGTCAGTTCCTCTGCGTTGTTGTCCTGTCTGTAGACGCCCGACCATCCGCCCTGAAGAGAGTTGTGAGGTATAATACATGTTTAAATCTCAAATACATTGAACACTTTTACACCCGTTTGTATTTCCATGGTCATTGATATCACCCAGAGCCCATCGTGCGTGGCGACCGTTAGCTGACAAAGTTATTAGCGAAGAAGTAATTTCGGTTAATGTATACATTACTTATATATTTCCGCAGTGAACAGAATACCTGCAATATAAGCTATATATATATGTGTGAATACACGAGGTGTGTTTCTCGGTCATTTTCATGTGTCATTTAGCTAAACTGCCGTTTGAAGTGCGTGTCGTTTGCTTGTTATGTTGTTTTTCCTCAGAGAAACGTGATGACGTAATGCGAGGAGGTAATTTGCCGTTGCTGCTGTGTGTTTGAAGAACACCGAGTCTCTTTGACCTCCCCCTGGTAGTAATACATCCTTTTAAACGACGACAACAAAGGCACATTCACAGCTGACAAAACTTTGCATTGCATGTTGCAAGATGGCGTCGAGTTGACATCGAAAACAGGTAGGACTGCGGAGCTCAAACGGTCTTTGAAACCCTGTAAAGTAGAGACGCTGCATGACGCTGATATTTGCCTTCAGCTTGTAAAGTGCAGATGGGTAGCTGTTGGTTTGGCTAACTCTTAGTTTACGAGTAATGTGGCTTGCTGTTTTGTTGTTTTGGTGCTATTTGTCTACATTTGTTCAATATGACTTAATTTGGTGTTCATTTGTGCATCAGGACGTTAAAGGACTTGAATCTTATGCTGTTATTTACCTGTCGAATAACTTGCTTTTATGTTTGTTGTAATCCGGAACAGTTTGACAGAGGTTGGCACGGAGGAGAGGGGCTGTAGGCAGACCCATGGCTGCCGTGCGTCACCCAGGGTGCCCACACAGGGACTCCCTTTACTGGGATGAAACAGACTGTCTAAACTACTATGGGATGTTGTCTCTGCATGAGGTCTTTGAAGTCGTTGGTTGTCAGCTGACAGAGACTGACATTGAAGTGTTGTCGTTCCTTCTGGATGAAACCTGTCCTGCAACACACCCTCTTGAACCGACAGATTGGACAGTAAAGCCCTGTGGAGACGATCCAGATGACTTCGGTGATTCCCCGAGTCCCGAGCTGCTAAAGGCCTGGAAGCGGTTAAAGCCTCAGGGCTCCCAGCATCCCTTAGCGGCCTCCCATAAGCCCAAGAGTGGCCTTGAGCTGTTGTTGGAGCTAGATAGGCGAGGATACCTCAGTGATGGCAACCTGGAGCCACTACTACAACTACTGAGAGTCCTCACTCGTCATGACTTGCTGCCTTTAGTGTCCCACAAGAAAAGGAGGACAGGTGAGGATGAAAGGAGGGCTCATGAGCAGAAGTGCTTCTCTCTACCTTCTAGAACATGTCAGCAATAACTACATTCCTGTCCAAATAATCATAGCCTGATACAAACACATCTTTTTGTTTTTCAGTATCTCCAGAGAGAATTGGACCGAGGTATGGAACAGAGAGCAACCAGTTGGCGTGCGCCTCTGGCATGCAGTACAGCAACAGACAGACAGAAATACCTCATCCATATGTCACGCAGCAATTCAGAACTGGTATGTGCATTGTAATATGTCATTTACTAACTGGAAGTATAGGCTACATGGTTTTCACACACATCTTTTCCATCAGTTGAGGGGGCAGAGTGTCCAACACAGTATGATCATTCCTTACAGCATTTCTAACTACTCGTTAAGGCCAGTACCTGTTTTTTTGCTAATGAGACACTGCCATCCTTTCTGACATGGAAATGTACTTTGCTCCTCCTTCTGTTGTGCTCTGAATGTACATGTACATTATTTAAGCAGTCTATCCAAGGTCAAAATGATAACACTCGGTTATACCATGCACTTGTGGTGGAGCTGTCATCAAAAGGATGTTCTGATCAGATATCAGCAGAAACAGTTTAACATGGAGAACTAGTTACAAAAACGGGGAAGGACAGGAACAGAAATAAAACAAAACAATAGCAATTAAAATACAAATGGACTCCATCCAAGCTAATGTCTCATTGTCCGAGTTCCACAAACTAATTCCATGCGCGTCCTGTCAGGTATTTACCCTCCTGCGCCTGGGCCATCTGCCCAGAGGAGGAGGAAGAAGAGGGGAAATGGCTGGAGCCGCAGGCCCAAGAAAATAAGCCGCCAGAGCCCTCCACCTCCTCCACCACGGCCACACAAAACGTCCTGGAGTAAGTGTGTCCCCTGCCTTCTTAACCTGTCTCCCTTTTAGCTTTTTATCTCTTGCCCTCTCATCTTCATCCTGCCATTTTCTCTTCCAGATCATTTTGCCTTGTCTTTTCCGTTAGTCATATAAGCTTAAATTTTATTTTCAAACAATTAACACCACAGTTTCTGTTTCCTCTCCTTAATTCTGATGTTGTTTTTCTCTGCTGAACCTCAGCTCGAGTTAAGGATATTTTTTTTTATCCCAATTTTCCATGTGTATAAGTCGCTGCTATTCTGGTGAGATCATCATTATATTAATACATTAAGAGGTCTTTGTATCGAGCTCTTGCACCAGACTTACTTCTAGAGACGCTTTGGTTTGATAAATCAATTTACCATATTCGCCGTATGTTCAGCAGATGCTGAGTTTACATCTCAAACACCTCAAAGATTCAAGGACTTTGATTCAAGGTCTGATTCACAACTTCAGAAAAAAAAGTTTCACACTTTCCTGTCATTTGACTGACATCTCCTGTATTGTTAAGCGGTTTCACGTGGTATTTTCACTGTCACACTCTACGTTCAGACTTATGTGATCTCCTTAACCTGTCATCATTAAACAACATCAGGGGCGGTTGTCGCCCCCTCCATTTCTCAATCTTTACATTTTTTCTCCCTCATTTCACCTTTTCTCTAACCCATTGACCTGTTTTCAGCTACTGCTATTGATTTTGTCCAGTCGCCATTGGATGCAACTATCAGACTTTGCATATAGTCCTGAAAAAACATCTTGTACAGTTGTTGGAAAAAATCTAACTCCGCTGGAAGCTGCACCATGTACTCCATTATCAATGTCCTTTCCACGTTTCAACTATCGCCTGCCTTTAAATCAATCAATGCTAGTATCCCTCAGCACAATAAGAATGAGATAACACTAACATCACCTTCTGTCTGAAGTTTGCCTAGTCATTCATGCAGACCTTCTCCATCATTGCCTGTTGGTCAGAAATACGTATTACAGCGAAGGACTAATAATTCTGACTTGATGATATCATAGAACAATGAGAACAGCCCTTCTTAGCTATGCAGGATGCGTGATGTGCCTGTGTGACTATAAACATGTCGCTGTCTTGACTCCACATTTGATTTCACCAGGTTGTCTCAGGATTGTGACTCAGATCGAGTAACCTAAGACTCACTGGATCATGGAGAAAGTCTGTCTGTCCGCTCAGTCCATAGATACTGCAGTGTGCGTGATCAACTCAGTCATGCGCTCTCTCACAAGTCTGGGCCGATGCCTAAGGTAAAAGCGGCTCTCCCCCTTGTTACAAACAGGGGTTGGTGCTGCCAATTTGCTCTTTATGCTTGTGGTTCATAATCTAGCTGCCCCCTACCCCCTTCCCTCAGACCTTGTAATTCGCTCCTCAAAGAAATCATCCTGTAATGTTCTTTAGTGTTGTGCACTGTGGAGGATTCCTGATCTATTTCTGACAAGGGTTGTTGGTGTCAGTGTTTCACAGAACTCAGCAGTAAGCCGTAGACATTTCAAAAAACCTTTTCAGCTGATTTTTCCAACAAATCTCTGGACGACTCAAAGTGTATTGGCTCTCACTAAAACCACAATAATGGGTATATTTGTAGAGAAAGTCTCTCTGCATAATATTTGAACTTGACACAATTTCACAAACATGGCCAACTGCTCCGATGTCTTGGCAGGGCAGTCTGTGTCTTCACTATAGATGTACACATTACAAGTGTTGACACCAGGCTCAGTCGAGATGAGCGGCGCCTCGCCTGGAAAGTGGACGTGTGTAGGCGGGAGCAGCAGGGGCGTTGGGAAAAAAAGGTCAGACAGTTTTCAGCCACCTTCAAAAAAATACACAGGAAGTCAAGGAACCAATTACATCCTTTTAGATCCGATAGGCTACTTGTAGTTTGCAGACCTCGTTTGGATTATATCGTTTGGATATATATTTATGTGGAAAAATAGATTATTCGTCATAGTTTTAGTTAATGAAATTGACACTGGACATATCAATCTTTACTGGCTAAGTTATGATATTCACAATACTTAAACTGAGCAGCTAAATGTTCATTGTTAGTGTATCATTTGCCAATTTGATCCATTCCATTTTCTTAAATACTGTCAAATACTTGGAGTGAAAATGACCGTATACTCAGTGTGACCTTCCCATGTTGGAGGGCGGAGTTTGCAAGTTGTTACAGGAGATCCAGTCAAAGCTCCAATAGTAAGAATGAAGTAGGACCACATTTAGGATTTTAGGACTTGCATCAGCCAAAAAAAACAAATGTGAGTTTATTTGTTCTACAAACTATTTTATCTATAGGTTAAGCTATAGATTTAGCTTTATGGTTTGGGTCTTAGTGAGGGAGAATCAATTAACACATCTAAGAGCTCAACTGAAAACAATAAAGCCGAGTTATTAACCTGCAAAGACCAAATAGAAATATGTTGGTCATGTTTGTGAAGGTGCCACTTTTTGCTGCTTGTGGGAAATCTTTTTGGTCCATCCTTTCCTCTCGCACTGTCTTCATTACGAGTGGTTGTAAGCAGCTGTCTCAAGATTCAATCATCTCAATTCATTTGGGCTCACTGAAACTTCATGCCGGCCAACTCTGGAGTCTCAAGTTAAAAGAAAAATGCTTCATTTGCACAGATACTCGTCTTTTCATAAGGACTGCTGCCGTATTCCTATGCCTATTCAAAAAAGACTTGTGTAACCTTTTACTCAAGCAGTTCTGAGGAAAATAACCCAACAGTGCTCTGCTGAAGGAAGCTCATGCTGTATCTCATCTCTGTGCCCCGTGTGAGCTCTGGGTGTGCGTTTGTCAAGAGGGAGCAGAGATAGATAGGGCGGTTGGGTCCAAAGCTGGCCCCTAGCTTTTAAACAGACCCCAAATACTCTTTCTTGTCATGATTCATCTCTCAGGTCATTTTCAGTGAAGTGTCTCAATTACATTCAGACAATGACAACTGCTGTTACAAATGCCCATAAGGTGTGTGTACCCTCAGCTCAGCAGTGAGGTGTGTGCTATCTAAATGGGGTGCTTGAGAAGGCTCTTACTTGGTTTAATGGACATATTCCATTAATGTGGTGGTTGGAGCTTAAATAATGGGTTGGTGAGGGTAAGGGGATTGGTCAAGGTAAGAGTAGTCCCAAGCATCCCACTTAGAAACTACCACCTTATATTTTGGAGCTACAGTAAAGCTGAGCTGATTAACTTGTCAGTGCCAACTATTGCCCTGACTCGGACCTCATTACAACTAATAGTGAGTGCTGTGCCATGCCTGCTTGATGTTGAAAAAGAACCGACCGAGTCGACAGATATCCAACCACTTGTGCTTGTCTCTTTCTTTCTTTCTCTCCTTTCTCTGTGTTCACAGTTCTAAACAGACCAACCTGTGTCTGAGGAAAACAGTATCCTTGTACACAATCAGAAGGACAGAACGAGCTCTAAATGATCAAACTACGCAAAATGGTACAGAGTGATTTTTGTCTTTGGGGGAAAGAGAGAGAGGGTTCTGTCTGCCCGTCTCTCAATACTCTCCTAACCCTCCACTCATGGTCAGTCATTCAGCAGAAAAACGGATCGATAAAGAGTTGAAGCTCTTCGTGCCAAGTGACTCCTTGTAAATGGGTACTTAAACTATTTTTTTTTTTTTTTTTTTTTGGAGGGGGTGAGATGGAGGAAGCCAAACGGGCTTGGTGTTTAAAGTGAGAAAATGAAAGCTGTGCCTCCTAATGTTCTGTCTAAGTGGATGTCTCTGTGTCTGATGAAGCGTGAAGTGCTCTGTAACCCTAACAAAATGACTATCATGGTGTTCCTGTGGTTTTAAATGGCCTTCTCCTCGGTGCCACTATCTCTACCTCCATCCTGCTCAGTATGAAATGGGAAGGCAGAAATGGAGGCCATCCATAAATACAGTAATTGCATGAAGGGCGGTTGTTTGTCATCGCCACAGCCCTGGTACGGTATAATGATCCAAAAGGTCGAACTGTTAACAGAGCTTTAACTTAATATTTCACTGAGTCCATACTGAATATCGTGTAAGAGTGCAAAGAGTTAACTGACCGACACCCTATTAGACATTTTGTGATAAATCAGATGACTGAAATACTTTAACACATCCCGTGTCTGCTGATGTGTCATTATTCTTGCACAGATATTGTACAAGATTAAATCCCAATGTGGGCGTTTTTGACACCAATTAAGACTTTGTAAAAGTGAAAAGCAATCTGCTCAAATTCCTGGCGTATTATGCTGAAACAATCTCTTTATCATAGTTCTCTTGCAGACTGCAGCAGGTTGTTCCTCCAGGACTTCAATGTATTTTTAGCTGCATTCAGTTTAATCACTATGCTCTCGAGCAATGCAGTGCCTGCTGCAGAGAAGCATCCCCACATCCCGACGCTGCTCCATCACACGTGATTGTGGGGTTAGTTTATTTCTGTCTGTGAGCTGGGATTTGCATATGCCAAACACAGAGGGATGAGACATATCTTGTAATTTGTTGTTGTTGTAATGCTCATTTCTCTGCACCTGCCTTACAGGGTGATTAATTTTTTTTACCAGCCAGGAACAGCCACCATTTTGTTTGTAATATTTGTCTTCATGATGCAGTTTTTGCAATGAAGTAGACTTGCTGGCTGTTAGCAGTCCAGTGTTGTAAAACCCCAAAAGAGAAGGATGAATACTTACTGGCTGTACCTTCTCTGAGGACAGGTGTTTATCTGTGCTTTGATAAAAATAATGCACTTGTAGCTCTGTTTTGTCAATTGATTGACCTCAAGGTTATTACAGACTTATATAAGTAATTTAAAACACTGTATTAGAGATGGGGTTTAATAATTTGTCAAGTAACAATCAACTGTCTTATTCCTGTAAATGTCAGTGTTTCATATTGCCTCTGTGATCAAAAAGGTTTTGTATGAAATTGAATGGTCTTCAAGTCTTATCCCCAACCCTGCATGTTTTAAACATTTACCAAACCTCATCGATTAAGCGTCCCCTTTGATCCAGTCCTCTGTTTTTATATCTAATTACAGCCTAATGAAGCTTGAATGCAAATGCCAATGTTTGGTCATCGCTGTCCTAGAAATGTTAAGACATGCAAAATCAATGGCTTAATTCAACATTTGCATTTCTAATGTTGACATTTTCCGAACTTTATCCCTCTGGAGTCTTGTGCCATTCCCCGTAGCCCCAAACCAAATATAAATGCAGACTTTTAAAATGTGACTTTTGAGTTGAATCTTTTATCAGTGGGGTCATGGTACTTTGTAGTTAACCAGGTACAGACCTTGATAAGTAAAATAAAATGAGACTCCGGTCATCGTCTTCTCATCAGTCACAAATATGAGCTTTAACCACATGACTCTGGGTCTGAGTGATGTCAAGACATGCTGTTATGTGCCAATATGCTTCTGAAATAGGTTTCACTTTACTCTGACATTCAAATGCATTTTAAAGAGATACTTTACCCACAAAATGCCTCTTTGTACAGTATATAAATTACTCACCCCCTGTGACCTTGAGTTATTGAAGAAATGCCTCCACGGTGACCTTCTCAAAGGACGGTGTGTAGGATTTGGTGGCATCAGATTGCAACCAACTGAATACGCCTTCGCTAACGCGAGCTGTCGAGTGCAAAACCGTGGCATCATTCAGAGGCCCAGTTTAACGCAACACCCCGACTTCAGGAGTAGCAGACGTCAGATGGCAGCTGCCGGTGGCGCGTTTTCGCACTCTTTGACTCACGTTAGCGCAGTGCTGAGAATCACAGTAGCCTTCAGGTAACGTAAAAACAACTCGCTCGAGCCAGTGTTTGGTTTGTCCATTTTGGGCTACTGTAGAAAGGGCTCATTCTAATCTCTCAAAAAAAAAATAATTCTTAGTTTCATATCAGATATTATACGCTGAATAAAATTAAAACAGTTGTGAATGTTTTATTCAATTTGTGCTTTTAGATCCCCTGAAATGCTACACACTGGCCCTTTTAAGTCCATTTTTTATTTTTATTTGATGAGAGCAGCCAAGATGTTTTGGTTCTTCATACCAAGAGATGCAAATGTGGCTTTAAAACTGCTTTAAAGAAATGCTCCTACACACCTTTGCACTGAGACGTCGATGTGAATGTTTCCAAATGGATGGTCGTAGATACTGTTTACTTCTTCTTGAGGGGTTTGAGTAGGAGGGTTGGATTTTTGTTGCAGCAAAAGTCGTCAGCAGCTGGTTTCCACTCGAAGCCCTGGAATAATGACATGGGAGACGGTCTCAGCGGTTCTCTTACTCAGTACAGTATGTATGTATCCTCTGATCTTTCTCGCTGCGCTGTTGCATGACCACCAATCCTGTTACTGCGAAACTCCAGCAGCTATCTGTTCTCGGCAATAAACATGTTGATAGGAATGAATCTGCCATTTTTAAACACCGGACTGGAACAGAAAGCCCCTCCAGGGCTTGACATTGCTAAGTTGCTCTCATTGCTGCCACCACGATATTGCTTCAGGGCGTCAAGTTAATCTCGCTATCTTAATTACACCATGAGTTATGTCAACCACGCAGGATGTCCCACTGAACATTCTCATGCATCAGCTTCTCTTGACCTCTGGCAGTCATCTAGTTAACAGCTGACACGGATTTGCCTCGGAAGAAAAGGGACTGCACTACTTGTTCAGAGTATTTCTCTCAGTGCTCCAACATAGCAGACAATTCCAAACCTGTTGCAGAAGTATTTAGCACAGAAATGAACACGGCCCGGTTGGTTTAGCTCCAGAGCCTCGCATAATTAAAGTGCTATGCCCTTCTGCACCACTATATTCGTACAATAGTTTGTAGTAATTGTATCTGGTCACCATCTTCTTGGAATTCTGTGCTCTTAAAATCCGTTTTGTAAAATCCCTGCTTCATCCCATGCACTATAAACTAAATGAGCTGTATGTTAACGATTTGTCCTGTCCGTTTCTCTTCCCTTTGTTTCATTTCATGACCCATCCACTTCTGTCTGTTACTGTACGTGGGCCTGTCCTTTCCTCAACCTCCACTCCTCCTTTTCTCCCTTTCCTCACTACATCTCTGCCCTTCCCTCATCATTCACTTTCTGGCCCTCTTCTCTCCTGTTTTATTATTTCACCCCTCCACTCTCCCCCACCACACCGTCTCCCTTATTTTCCCACCGCTACTTCCTCCTCCCCCTCCTCTTCCTCCTTCCATTATCAGAAGTCCGCCTGCGTGTCCGGGCCGAATACCTGGAGCATGATTCGGCCCTCCGCGAGGGTGTCTCATCGGACAAACGGCAGCCCCTGGAGCGCCAGTTTGAGTTGTTCAGCAAAGCCAGCTCGCTGCTTCGTGCCAGAGACCTGGGTTCCATCGTCTGCGACATCAACTTCACAGAGCTGGACAACCTCGAGGCCTTCTGGGCTGACTACCTGAGCGGAGCTCTGCTGGAGGCCCTAAAGGGAGTCTTCATCACTGACTCCCTGAGGATGGCAGCAGGCGCAGAGGGCGTCCGCCTGCTGATCAGCGTGGACCAGGATGACTACGAGGAGGGCCGATACCGGCTGAGAGCTCGGAGAATGTCGTTATCTAGTAATGGTGGGGGCACAGAGACTGGCTGGTCTGTGTAGGCTGATGAGACGCTTTGTGGTGTGTTGTATTAACTTTGCAGAATAGAATAGTTTGAGAACAATATTGGAGATTAAGGTTAAAGTGAATTTGTAAGCCCTCCTTTTGGAGTTGCAGTCAATGTAATAACCACTAGATGGCAGCTCTCACCATTGGTTGTTTGTGTTCACAGCCAGCCTTACAGTTTCAAAATTGTCTGTTTTTTGTTGAAGCATTTACCTTTTTTTTGTGAAAGAGAACTGAATAATACCAGCTCAATGCAGTTTCCCTTGGGATTCATGCACCTGTGCTACCGTGTAGGACACCAGGATGAGACAGGATGTAGCAAGATGTTTCTTAGGCTCAGTGAGAACAGGAGCAAGAAAACCTGTGCCAAAAGAAGCGGTCAGCCCCTCATAACATTATCAATCTTAAATAAGACGACTGATGTGAATAACTACATAGTGTTGACACCTTCCCCTGGTTACGGTCATGTTTGAGGCTACAATATACACAGACATGCATGTGCACAGATTAAGTGGGCACATTAAGCATTTGTCGACTTCTTTGTCCACATTTATGCATAGATTCCAAGACGGCTCTTAAAAACTCAAAATGCAAGCGGACCCCTTTACTCAACTACACATGCGTCACTGATGGTTTGGTTTTCATTAGTATGTTGAACGTGACTAATAATATTAACTGGCTTCTTATTTATGAAATCAAATTTAAAGGACAAAGAGACATGCCAAGAAAAGTTTCTGATCTTTCAAAAATGAGTGTGAGAACTGAGCACAGATGGAAAAGTGGGCTTCTCTCAGCACAGATCTGACCTTTGTGTCCAAGTTTGGAGAGCCTAGCCCACGCATATACACCTAGATAACAAACACTGGGCTTCTGAGCACTGTGCCACGATAACCCGACTTGTGATTGCCGTGGTCAGTGGATACGGCTGTTGCCAGTAGATGACAGCAGTGATTAGGGCTAGGCCTCAGCAGACCATGGAAGATTCATCATCCCAAGCTTGTCAACAGCAACCCGGATAATACAACGGTGGCTTGTGTCCGGGCTTCCAGCTAGTCCTCGGCAAGTGCTTCTCTCAGCAAGTAAAGCACAGGACAGTGCGTCGGTCAATAGAAGTGATGTTGGGGAGATCAAAATCAAAAGTGCACATCCCAGCTCCACTCAGCCCTGCTATGTAGGCCCAGTAGAGTGGCTCACGGACAGCTGTCTACTCACCCTGCTGGAACTAATGCCTGGACTTCACTCATAGAAGACGATCAATAGGGCCCCTCCTGTAAGCCCCCCCACACAGACACGACTGAAGCAGGCCGACTACTGTCTGAAGCGCAGGGCTCTCTGAAGGGACAGGCAGAGGGAGTGGCTATATATTATTATTATTATTATTATTATTATTATTACTATGATTGTATTATTCATTAAAGGGAAAAAAATCAAATTCAGGGGAACATTTTTGTTAAAGAAAATGTTTTTTTTCGTTTGCCAAGTCTTTTTGTGAAAATCTTTATATATATGCAATATTATTTGTGGTGTATAATAAAGGTTTGTTGGCCTCAAGCTGTTTTTGCACATTGACCTTTTATTGTATCAATAATTGTAATCTTTGCTGCCAATGTATTGCATGAGAACGTGTGTGTGAGTGTATGCTCTGCTTGTGATCTTCTGAAATGTTTGCAACAAAGACACATTTACGACAAGAATTGTGGATATATAGTACATTTAACATAACTCTTATCTCCTTGTCTCACATTTTGTTATTGTGCTTGTTCTTGATGGGTTTTTTTCTCAGTTTTCTGAATTGTCATGTTTCCCGGTCCTACACCCTCCCTACCTCCGAGTGTGCCCTCTTCCTGCCCCCAAACGGTCTGAAGAGGTCCATCGACTGCAGGTCACCGGGGATCAGATCCTTAATTATTTCTCCTTGCTCTAAAGCCGTCAGCAGGTTGAAACCCAAGAATGGTGTGTGCTTCCAACCTCTCAACACAATACCGATGCTTGTGCTACATGTTCTTCCTTTTACCATTCACTTGCTTGAAGTAATTGCTCGTAATGATCCTAAACCACTGGTTTGCGTGATGATCTGAGAGGATGTAAGACACTTTTTTGGCCAGGAAATATGCCCTTTTTTATTAATGTCTAAAGCAAGCGCTTTACATTAATTTATGAAAACAATATGAAAAAGATAAGTTAAGATTGTAGATACCTTTTTGAAAATGTTATTTTCTCTCTGCAATATATTTGACCTTAAATGGTACTTAAATGGCAAAAAAAACAAAACAGCCAAGTTGCCGACGATGCTTACCAACACCAAAATGAGTGATGCCATATTAAAATGTTGTGGCTTCTTCAAATCAATTCAATGGTTTTTAAGGTGTTGCTGCTTTTGTTTTCAAATACCTTTATTGCCTTGCTCCTGATGGCATTGACAACATCCTTCCAGCTAAAGCCCAGTCTTGTACATTTGAGATTCTGTGCTTCTCTGTCAACCTTCATGAGAAAATTGATGATGTGCTTTCCCGTATGACATTATACTTAATGTCACTGGCTTCGTATTACAAAGATTATGGCAACTCATCAGAATTGAAGCATGGAGCTCAAAACTAAAATGGGAACTTTTTTAGGTTGAGGATGTTAAATTAATATTTACATTGGAAATGCGCATACAAGGTATAGCAGAGATGAATTAGTAAATCGTTTCAATGTAACATGAAATGCTTGTTTCTGGATACGATCATTACTCATATTGAGTGGGGTCTTTGACTTATTGCTGGGCCTCATTGGACATGATTAAGTCCTCTGATGTAGACCAACACCGTCACATGAATAAATAATGTAAATGTCGGCGAAAGGGCACTTTGAAGAGTCACAATCCAAGCAAAGCACTCTACTGGCGCAGTAATGAGTGACTTTCTTTAATTCTTTATTAATGGAATTTTAGACGAGTGTGAAAGATCTTCAAGAAGATGCAACATTAACTCCCAAAGACACGTGGAATAAACCGATTTATTTATGATTATAGTTTATTTAATAACCAAAGTTTGTACTAAAAGTAATGTATATATTGTCCTGTTATATTTGTTTAATCCAATGGACACAAACTGCAACCATCGATGCTATGCAACGAAGCTAAATTAATTGACATATTTATTGACATGTCAGGGCTCATTCTTGTTTAAGTTCTGCTCTCAGATCTCTCATGTCTCTTTCATTTTAAATATTTAGTGCACTCGCTTGTCACTTGCTGACTTAAAGACACTATTATTAGGTCAGTTAAGAGCCCTCTGACCACACCCGCCTGTTAAAAATGCTGCAGAGGCTACAAATGAAGTTTTATTATTGGCTTGCCATCACGGAGCACAATAAGCGGGACCAACCCTCTGGGAAAAACCTGATAGGGCCGTTTCTACCCTGTTCAGAGTGGGCCTGTTTGATGGCAGCTAAACTGCCCCAGGCCTGCCTTGGGGAAAACTGAGATTTTTGAAAGCCCAGTTTTTACCACACCCAGCCTTAAAGCAAGACCAGCGATGTGATGCCCACAGGGAGACCCAGGCGCTCTGTCTGGAAAGTCTGCAAAACTACAGAGCTCCAACTCAAAGACTGCCACGGTGTTGCTCCTCTGAACAATGACTCCCTCTTGGATGACCCTGCCACTATGAGAGATTTGTTTGTCAAAGAAATTGGGGCGCATATCTGGAGCGCTCAGGAACATTATGCTTACAAATAACCAAGGACAAGGCACAGGCAACATCATCGACGAGTCCCACCCCTCCTTCCGACAGACGGCCCTCTTCGAGAGGAATCACATCCCTGGAGGTCTTCGCTGAGGTGACTTCATCAGACAAACTCATCATCATCGGACTGCTACACCCTGGGCCCAGCTCTACACCCATTTCTTATTTCATCTTGCTGTGAAACTTAAGAAAATGATGCTGAGGTCAATACATCCCTTGGTATGGTGTCCAGAAATGTGTCAAGAACAGATCTGTGCAGAAGGTTTTCCACAATCTCCCAATCAGTCTGGACGCTTTAAGGTTCTCTGTGATATTCAGAGCATTAATATAGCAGCAAACAACTATTTTCTATGTAAAGATAAAGTGGCATGATCTCCACCTGCAGAGAAGTCCCTCTGCCTCTGTGTGTTGGGCCTACCTTGCATGCTTGTTAGTGCATGTGAGTGTGCCCCGCTGGACGGCGGTTACAGCTGTATCAGCCGTCCCAACCAATGGCGGCGGCATCGTCGCAAAACTAGTGCCCACCCTCCAGTTCCCCCCCAGGTAAATACTGTTAGCTCTGTCAGCACTGCTGCCATTGTTTGTCAGCTGTGAGCTGCTAGCTCAGCCATTGCCATGTTGAGAGCCATGTAGAGTCAATATATGCTCTTAGTTTCGTATTGAGCATGTTTTAGAGGAATATTGTGACATTTTAGTTACCATGCTTATTCACTTTCTTGTCAAGACTTGACAATAATGTCATAACCACTAGCAGCTACAGCCTGGCCCTGTCCAAAGGTCAGACAATATGCCTACCAGCACCTGTAAAGCAAACTAATTAAAATTCTGTATTTTGTTTGTTTGATCCATACAAAAACCGAAGTGTAAAAATTACAATTTGTGATTTCCATGGGGGTGATGTGGGGGACCATTTCTTGGCCGGACGCAGTTATTATATTGATGGATATTATAATCCTTGGACACTGTTGTTAACCCTTGTTTCCATCCTTTAGCCTTACTTTATTAATATCAGATTATGCGATACCGACAGACATGAGAGTGGTGTCTGATCAGAATGGGATCAAAATGTATTCATGCTTTAAATGATCACGGTACAAGCCACGGCTGAAAGGATGTTTGGAGACCCCAGGATCCTCCCATCTTCCCGGCCTGCTACTGACCCCATCTCCGCTGCCACAGTCACCCCCTCCTCTCTGGCTCCAGCACAGCAGCAGCTTTCAGCCAATCGGCTCGCTTGAGGCCTCACTGATCTACATCCAGGTCAAGGATTCCACAGATAGGGTCAAAGATCCCGTTGCTATGGTGACGGAGCTGGGGCAGGACAGTGGCCGTCTTGTGATGCAGTGGGCCGAGGACCAAACAACCCGGGGAAGCCGTGATGAGAGAGAAACTGTGATTGAGACATTTCAAATAATGAAACCGTATCGTTTTTTTTAATGAATCGATCAATTTCAACATGTGTTTTCACTTTCTATTACCAGCAGTATAGAATAACTTGAAATATATAAAGCGATCCTTATTTTTTTACACCAGAGCACACTGGACATTTGGTAAGGTTTATTGCCTAAAACACTCCATAGAGACATCAGAGGCGGTCTTGTGTTCCATAGTGCAAATTGTATTGGGTGCAAGAAGCTAATGTAATGCCGGGCTGTGCGGCTGGACACCGGCCATCATCTTCCTGGAGACTTTATTCCACTGTCCGCAGGTGTTCTTCGCACCTCCTTGATTGGATGGAGACTCAAGTCATCTTGTGGCTCAGACCTAAATCAGTCTCCTATCGAAACGTGTCATCTAAAGCTGATAGACACTACAGCCTTCTGCCGGCCCACTGGGGCTGCCTTTATTATATGTATACCCTGCAGCATATGGCACATCTCTCTGATGGGGGAAATGCTGTGGCTTTTATTGAGGGGAGAAAATTAGATTAGGTGATCTTCTCCAAAGCCTTCTTCCTTGGTTTACCTCTGCACCGTGTGGGGTTGTGAAGCTTGAAGTCAGTCACAACAGATTTCAAAAGAGCACATTTTCCCCAAATAAATCAAAATGGAATTTTTCAGGCCAATTGCTTAATTTGTAATTATTAAGGAAGAAAACATAAATAAATAAAAATGTCAGTGGATGTCTTCATGATTCAGTTATTTATATTATTTTCCATTGTAAAACATGTGGTGGAACTGGTTTGGTTAAGTGAAGTCTAATTCATCAGGCTGTGTGAGTCGCTGTGTGTTTGTGAGCAGCAGAAGCTCGGCAGGTTGCTCTGCTCACGCGGAGCAGGAAGGACTGTGTTTCACATGGCCTGCAGGTGGCAGCATAGAGGAATCACGCATTTGAGGAGGCCTCATATTCAAAACAGCAGAGCCCCCTGCTGAATATCCGCTTTGTCATATCAGAAACATCCGTCATGTCATGAAGTTACAGAACTTCATGACACATAGATGTTTAACTCAATGAGGTGTTACATACATGATGGAATTATTATGCAAGCCACTCAGAGCACACTGGGCCTTTAAAACAGATTGATCTCCCTAAGTCGAGAAATGAGCACCATAAACGTCCCACTGAGAGAGGCATCTCTGGGAGAATATGTGATATTTAATCTTCGAAATGCCTCTGATTGCTAATTGCCTCTGATGTGTCATGGTTGCCTCCTTGCACTTCAAACGACCGTCTCGCCTCGCTCCCTCGTTCCCTGTCTCACGCACGCGCCTCTTTCTCCTGAGCAGCAGCACCACAGCAACCGGGTCGCCATGGAAACCGCTGAGAGACACACGTCGAGGGTGAGAGATGGAGAGAGAAAGAGGGACAACGAGGGACAAGGGGAGAGAGAGAGAGAGAGAGAGAGAGAGAGAGAGGGAGAGCGAAAAGTGGGTATTGCAAGGTTAGGGTGTTGCCATATCCCCCCCCCCCTCCCCCCTCCCCCCTCCCCCTCACCTCTAACCCCTCACCCCTCAGTTTAATGCTGAGCCCCCAACCCGGATCAACCGCCCCACACACTGGCCCCTCTTACACACACCTCTGCCCCCCCTCCCGTACCCTCTCCCCCATCTTTTTGCTCTCCATCCCTCTCTTGTCCAGACAGGCTGCTCGCATGGCGGGGATGGAGACGTTCACCGATGGAAGCACTGGTAAATTTCCACATCCACAAAAAACAAACAAGGAAATGATTGTACGGGTGCGTGTGAGGGGTGGCTCATATGCAGACTTAACTTCTTTTCCTCCATGTGTCTTTTTACCATTCCTCTCCTCGGCTGTATACACTCCCCCTTTCCCCATTCTCAAATCACAATCTTTCTGTTCCGTGTCAATTCAAAAGGAGAAAGATTTGAGCCCGACACTCCACGTGCAGCGTCCTGTGGAAAGGAGAGGGGCTAGAGAAATGTCGGTCCTAATGATTTTTTTGTGCGGGGATGGTCTTTTTCTTTTTTATTGATTAGATAGAAATTAATTCACGGGGGCAACCCTCGTGTTCTGACTCTCTCTCTCTCTCTCTTTCTCTCTCTTCCTCTCTCTCTCTCTCTAAACCCCTGCTCTCTCTATCCTATCCTCCCGTGCGCCTTTGCTCCGTGGACGAATAGCGTCGTGTCTGCTCTGCATGTTGTATTATCGCGGGAATATTTGATTTGGAATATGCTCTGTGGTTTGCATAAGTCACGCTGCACCTGTGCACCTGCGGTACTTTCTCCTATCATCTGCTAATGTCGTGCACATGCTTTTGCCTCATACAAACGACGTGAGGGAGTGTGTGCTTGCTGAACGCAGTGTTTTTATTTTGCGCGTAATGCCGCTCACATTTGAATTCATGCAATTGTGGCAGAATGGAAGTTTGGATTTAGGCGAGAAAACAATGTTGAAATCGAGACAGAAATTTACACTCTTTAGCTTCTTTGTTCCTTTGACTCCTCCTCAGTGCTCTTGTTTTTCTTAATTCCTAATTGTGAGAGGCCACGGCGGATGTGAGAGCTCTGCACGCGCATGTGGGCGCAGGCCAGTGTGTTAATGGGCAACCTGCGTCTTAATTAGAGCACAATGTAGCCCGTAACACCGTTTACGGCCAAATTAACCCGCGCCGTGAGGGTTTTAATCGGAGTGGTCGATATTTGCTCGTCGGTTTCCCGATGTCCGCAGATAGCACAATAACACCTCAACACGGCGAGGGCTGATACGCAGCCGAAGGGAAATCGATGGACAGACTGAGTTAATTATGAGAAAATCAATTAGAAGGAGGGGATATATGGGCTTTATAAGGGCGGGCAGGGAGCTTGCACCGGCAGAGGAGAGGAGAGCGGACACCTTCCTGCCGGTGCTCGGCTCTCTCCCTGCATGGCCGCGGAGCTGCCGCGGGCTGCAGCTGCCTGCGCGGTGCCCGATGAGCAACTCTTCAGCGACATTGTCCATAGCCGCCCGAATGAAGTCCTTGAATCCGGCCATGTACTACACAGAATGCAAGAATATGAATGATGGTGTCTTCAACGTGATGGGTTTCACTGTAGACGCACGCAAGGTCCTGAGTGGCCAATGTCTTGGTTCAGATGTTTCCAAACATATTTCTGTCCATTTCCGCTTGACCTTTGCTCTCCATTAACATGATACACACTATGGTCATATACATGTGGGCTCTAGCGCACTCTAATAAACTCAACAAGCAGAGAAAACGTGTTGATGGGAATCATTTTGTTTCGTTTGATAACGTGTCACAGGGTTGCATCTGACTGTGGCAGCTGCACACGTCATCTATACGGCCGGTTTCAGGGCAGGACTGCTGCAAAGCGTCACGGGAGATTTTCTAAGTTTGTAGTGAAAACTGAACACGTGCCATTGTCAAACGTGCATTTGTCTCGTGGTTTATGCAGATTTATGTTGCTGTGCACATGAATGAAGAAGACGCGAAACTGCATGTGGACATTTGAGATGCACCATATGACATAGCAGCCTGCATGATCAGTGGCCATTTGACTTTGAATCCCAAGAGGCCGGGACGCAGCACGTGTTGGTCAGCAGGCAGCTCTAAGGAGAGAGAGAGGACGTTTGACTTTTTATATATATTCGGATAATTTATTTATCTTTGCATCTATTGCGCCACTTTTATTCAGCAAAGAGCGTCTCATTAAAAGGCACTGTGTTTCAGTGATGCTGCATCATAATCATAATCAGCTTTATTGGCCATGTGTGTTTACACACACATACATATTATATATAATAAACAAGATAAATATAAAAAAGAATTTAAAAACAACAGAGAGTGTTGAGGTTGGTGTATGCCCTAAACTCACGTCAACGCGCCTCTATATATATATCCTTTGTGTGTGTGTGTGTGTGTGTGTGTGTGTGTCTGTGTGTGTGTGTGTGTGTGTGTGTGATTTGTTCTTAAAGTGGGAAAGATATACATATTTTAGTTTGATTTAAGTTGTTGTTCTCACTTCCTGGCCCTTGTCCTGCATTAATATTAATTATTTTATTAAGGCATGGAATCTCCTCTTTATCATACCGTATATTCGTAACTGTTTTTCTTATAACATCAGTGTCATTTTAATGTCAAAATGTGTGTGTGTGTGTGTGTGTGTGTGTGTGTGTTTTAGGATATTCCAAATCGTTTGCGTAATTTAACAGTAAATATAATGTACATGTAATTTGCAAATGGTCTGAAATGTGCTTTAAATAAAAAAGAAAGAAACACAACATAATTTTAAAAGAATTGAGTTTGAATTGTGCTGCTAGAACTTTGAACACTGTTGCTTTGCATAAGGTCTAAATCAACGTCTAAGTTATTGATCACATCATTCATTCATTTTTTTAAATCTGTATTTCGCTTTTTAAATCGACAGTCTGGAGCTGTCAATGTTTACGATTTGTCAGAAAATATGTAAATATTCATGCAGATGTTTTTTTGCATATCAATATTTTAACCAAGTCCACTATTCCGGTTCCTGGTCGTTTGTAATATTGGTATAGACTTTGTTAAACTCTAAAACGTCTTTATGCATGTATGCATAATATTTAAATAAAACGTAAATGCTGATTTATTTTATTCTGTATTTAAATCGATATTCTATCAAACTCGGAATATAATCTACTGCCTTCAGTTTAGTGGTATTCTGAATTTCGATTTTATTTCGAAGTAAGTTAAAATCCTTTGCAAGAAACTTCCTGAATATCTTTAAACTCCAACTCTCATATTCAAACAGCGGCCTCGTATTTCACTGTGTGAGTCACTTGTATTGTTCTAATCATTTCAATGTATTACGAATCGTCAGGCTGGTGTACTAATTGGATAAAAAAAATCATCGTTGTCCAATTTTAAAACACAAGTGGAAAAGCAGACATTGACACGGTTTGAGTGTTTGTCGCATTAAAAGGCAACAGAAACTTGACGCGTTCATATTGGAAACATTACACACGAGACAATCTTTAAAATATAGCCTGGAATATTTGGACAATATTTAGGTCCATGAAAATGTTTCTAGTTCTTTATTAGAGGAGAAATGTGAATATATATATATATATTGTCAAATGTAATTGAATGCAATTCCAATCGCTTGTAAATGTTTCCTATCGCGAAAGACGATACATGTCATTTTTTATAAAGTTTCCATAATAGTCTATTGAGGGAGTCAAATCCACAGGATATTAAAAAAGCATTTATCAAGTGACGACGACCGCACATTTCGAAAGCTTAAATCCTGGTATCTTCAAAAAATTTTATTTTTATAATTCTGCATGGATTTTAAAAGCAGCGTGTTCAGGGACTGATTATTGATATTTTAAGTATCCAAATAGGATTGAGATGCATGTTACAATGAAAAGCCTGTATGAGCGGGGGGTGACTGGACACTCTGTCCTGCACCTTATCAACTTGAAACACGCCACACAACCGAAACATTCAATTTTATGGTTTATGTTAAAGTCTCTGCAGCTCATTTCATGAACGGTTTATTGGCTCAGGTTTGGTGTCATAAAGCGAGATCGCTCCTGTAGGCTTTGATCTATGCTTCTCTATACACTTTTGTTACCGGCCACTTCCAGCCGGTATCAAGCACCACAGGCCGTACCAAATTAATCAATTTTCTGCGCACGACTCCGCTCCCAAATGGTGTGGCTCCTCTCCGCGGCCCGGCGCACAATGCGGTAATGACCCCCAGGTCAAAGGTCGCTTGGCCAGTTCCTCAATTAAGGCAGAAAGATTGCAGTTGCACGATTCATCGTTTTTGTGACAAGAAGGGACCAGAAGTGACCAGAAGTGACCGCTATATACAGGACATATTATTGCAGGATTTGCACCCCAAAATAATATACAAATGCCCTCCAAAGTGCAAAATGTGTGGGTTTGATCATTTCTGAAATCATTTGTCTACTCGCTCAAAAAATATTTTTGAAGAAATGATGATTAATATTTAAAATATATATATTTTAGATTATGGTTGGTGTACTACATATTTCACCAAGAACACATTTATAAAGACAGAGAAAACATTAAGGATAACCAAAAAGCATTGCCACTGTGGGGCTCAATGTCATTAATATATTTCCACCTATAGGCTAGTTTGCTATTGAAGAACATCCTTATTTTACGTGTTCATTCTTTGGTGTGTGTGTGTGTGTGTGTGTGCAGGCTACGCCGTCTGTCCTGTAGAAGAATGTGTTGTTTCCCCACATAATCGTGTATCAATTGTGGTTATTGAATGTAATCAATGGGCACTTCACGATCATCGCCGCATCGATTAGCTGATAAATGGTGGATGGATTAATCATCTGAGAAGATCCTGTTGTCGACGGCGCTGTGTTTCTTAACCTGACCACTCAACCAGCAGCCGCACAGAGCGAGACTTCAGCAGAGCAGACAGGACTTCAATAAGTGACAAAAAGAGAAGTGATAAATTGATCAAAAATGACCACAATGAAACAGGCCTCTTGTGAGGCCACACATGTCCATTATGTGAGTGTGTCTGCGGGTTTGTGGTTAGAATACATCAAGGGCTTGGGGCCAAAGTTCAGCTTCAACCCAGACTGATGACCCTGCAGACAGACTGACCTTTGGGGGTCTAACAGCTGGGGGAGAGTGTGGCGTACCCGACCGGCCAGGGAGAGGAGAGGGGATTGGGAAATGAGATGGAATCAGAGGAGGTGAAATTTCGGACAGAAGGGAGGAAAGTTAGAGTGAAGGGGAACCTAAAGAGGGAAACGGCAGGGGGAGAGACAGAGGTGTTACCACAGCGGACCTTGAATATATCCTTGTGGTTTTTGTCGATCTATTCCCCTGCGCTCTCCCCAGTTTCGGTGCTCGGCTCTGGTTTGAAGCAGTGAATTAACACCTGACCCCAGCTTCTGACCCTACCCCCTTCCTCCAGCTACCCCCTCCAGATTAGCAAATATGTTCTATCTAGCCTGGACACACACACACACACACACACACACACACACACACACACACACACACACACACACACACACACACACACACACACACACACACACACACACACACACACACACACATATATATATATATATAGCAACACAGAATTAAAGTCATACATGTACACACTTGGCTATAATGTATAGGGAGTAAAAAAGGACAAAGCAGCGCATGTCCACACAACCTTTGCACATCCCATCGTCTGTCCACCATCTAATTCCCCAGAGTGAAGCCTCATTGTGTCACTGCTTGTCACCGTAACGGTCAGTCTGTAATGACTACCTCCCCCCACACAATGACCCCCCCCCCCCCCCACACACACACACACACACACACACACACTGCCCCTCATCCATTCTACCTGCAGGACGTAGCCCCGCGCCGGCCCCGGTGCCGCTGCTTTGGACCTTGTTCCAGCCTTGCACACTGCCACACACGTAACCTTTAGCTTTTGTCCATGGAAATTTACACCTGAGTCCCTTTTTCATTTCTTACACCTTGCACTGAAACCATGCTTCAAGCAGCAATGGTTGCAGTTTGCCAATATGGTTTTCATCTCATAGGTGCAAGCTATAGTTGTGATCAGTGTTTATTAAAAAAGTTAAATTGAACCGGTAATACTGTAAAAAAAAGAAATACAATACAATACAATACAATAAAGAATACAATGCTACACTGGCGGAAATTATTATAGGACAAAAAAGTCTGAAATTCTCTTTACTAACATATTTGACATTAAGTCATGTAAGAATAATCTGTACCAGTTTTATTTATTTTTAGTGCGAAAGCAATTTCTCAACATTTTTTATTTCATTGTGTCGTCATTTTATTTTATAAATCAGTCTAGTTATCGTTTATTTTATTTCATAATGTTAAAAATAATGACCAACCACAAATTTCCAGTCTCCACGATGTAGGTTATTTATTGTGATATACTGTAAAAAAAATAATAAATCTAATTCACATTTTACTAAATATGAAACAGAACTGCGGTCCGATTTTTGCATTTGTGATGATGTAACCAGCAAATGTTTGGTAATTCTTCTTGTTAACAAAAAATGATTTAAAAAAGTGCATTTATTTTTTATAACCAAAAGATTGTATTTTTATTATCTAATACATTAATCATGTGTCAGCATGATTGTTATAAGAGCTCGTACGAGTGATTATTATAGCTATTCATCACATGAGTCCTTTTAAAAACAACAATATTACCAACACCAGGTCATTCCCTACATCCATGGAGACAGATACCAGGCACCTACATATTTTTCTCACATGCCCAGCAGGAATTAAACTCCTAATACTTGACAGTGTAAGTGCCGTGCGTTACCCATTGAGCATCACAGGACCACATCCCTTTTCCTCACATCCCATCTCCCACAGCCTCCCTAAGGCTGTTGTGCTGGATTGATGGCCGCTCTGGCCGAAAGGTGAGGGGGGTCTCGGTCGGCCGGTCAGCAGGATTTGTAGTGGCCACCCTCCGCCTGTGAGTGTCAGCAGAGAGCAGCCGGTGTGTCTGGCTCGATTAGGTTTCCTACCTATCTTCCCACTGTGTCAGACAGAGGAGGAAGGCAGCAGAGAGGGGGAGAGCAGCGGGAAGTTGCCCAGAGGAGAGGGAGGACAACAGAGGAAGCAGGAAAAATACATCTTTTCATCCCTGCTCTCTCCGTCAAAAGCCCTGTACAGTTTGTCTCTCTGTGTCTCTCGCTCTCCTGTTCTCTCCGCCTCTTACTTTGTCCTCCTCTCACCCAAACCCCTAATCCTTCTCCTTTTACCCCACACTCGTTCCTTAATCCTAAATCTCTTCTCCCCTCTCCACCAGCCCTTTTTCAATTGTTCTCCCTGTACCTCTCTGTTACCCACCTCCTCCCTCTTCTCCTTTCTGTCTATCGCATCTGAACATGCCACCTCTCAGCATAACCCTTTTACACACTCCAGGTGACTGCAGCACCTTATTTTCTCTCCTTCATCTCTCGAACCTTGTTTTCCGTTTTTTTCCTCCCTTGTTTCCTTTGTTATATCATCCACACATCCTCTCTGAGCCACTAACTATCTGCTCAGCATCTCTTTTCACTATGCTGCTCGCTGTCCAGATTTCAATGTCACTAATTTCCCCATCATAACCATTTCCAGAATGCACTCATTTGTGCTTTTTCCAAAATTATTTTTCTATGTCGGAATGATACCCGGGCCGTTGTCACAATGCACCTGCTGGAGATTTTTTTTTGTCCCGAGCAAGCTCAAGCTCACACCAATTTTAGTCACTGCCGCCATTTTGTTGGATGTGATCAATTTTCTGTGATTTGGCTTCAGTGATTTCCAGCCTGTCAGTCTCTCCGCTGTGTGGGGGTTCAGCTGTGTTGCCATAGCTCAACGTTTTCAGCCGAACCTGAGGGCTAAAAGGAACTGGAAGGTTTTCCGTTGTGTATATTGAAGCATAATCATGGACTGATGTTTTTCCATTATCAAATTGAGAGAATGTAAAGATTATTTCCCCCCTTGAAAACTGATGTTGGAAAAATGAGGAAATAAACTAAATTGATGTTACGACAAACAAAGCCCGGTGAAAAACTACTTTTGCTTCCACAATTCGACTTTTGTGTCGCGAGAGTGGGCTGTAATTTCACCCCTGAGTTTAACCACACAATGTTTCACAAATAGTGTTTCCATGCCACATCAGCACTGCTCATGTTATTCAGATAACAAGAAAGCCTCTGTCATGTCCTACAAAATAGGATATGTTTTCTTAATCTGTCAATGGCTCCAGTCCTGAAAGACTTCATTTTGGCTGAGCAATGAAAGGCTCAAAAACATCAATATGGCTGAGCAGGATAAGAAGAAAGAGTCATATTCCTAGTCTGTATTGCACTCCCTCCATATCCTCCTATTTGTATGGTGCAGATATTGGGTCTCAAGCGAGAAATCAGGATTGCGTTCTGTCAGAATGGCAGCATCCTTCTGTTGAAGTGGAATAGGAATGTTATATGGAACCAATGCATCCGGACTTGCCTGGACATCTCAACAATACCCCTTCACACTTTCTCTCTCTCCTGCTCTCTTCCTCCATGTCTCTCTCTCTCTCAATAACTTTTCGCTTTCCATCTCCATCATAACCCACAACAGTGTGGAGGACGAGGTGTGGATTAGGCCCAAATGTAGAGTCGTGTCAACCAAGCCATGACTGCCTGGCTCTCATGCTCGGTCCACCATGGTAATAAAGTCTGTGAAGAGAGGAAAAGGAAGAAAAAAACAAAATCCACTCCACGCCTCTCACTTCCATTCTCTTTGTGCATTTAACGTGTGAAAAAGGATTGCTGAAAGGATATCAAGAAGAAAGAGATAGGAAAAGACAGACAGTTATCCTTGCTTTGCCTCGCCTGTCACACTACAATGTGCATGGTTGATAACTAATTCAAAAAACATGCATGGGCCGGGTGTAGCTTTTCAAATAGCTTGTACGTCTGAATGCGATTTAAAGGCTGTTTTTTTTTCGCAGCTGCCTGTGGCTGATCAATGCTGTTCCTCTGGTCATGCTGTAAGAATATCACATTGGTATACAGTAATTCAACGCTGGCCAAAGGCAGCCTTTTGCATTGCCTATGGAGAAGGTTTGGTTTGTAGAGTGGGATGTATATGGATGTGGTTGGGGGGCTGTATTGTGGTCCGTAACTGTCAGTGCATAAAAGAGAGCAGTCTCAGCACCGCAGACAGTGATTTCATGATGTACTGTGGTGGCTTTTGCCTCCTGTCTTTCCCCCCCTCACTCATCCTATTTTCAGGCTTTCATTTTTTACACAAGGGGAAAATGAGGAAGAACAAAACCAACATATGAAAACTAAAACATGACAGAGATAGAAGGAGAAGAGGGGGGGGGGGAATGGAGGAGGAACAGAGGAAGGAGAGGCAATCTCAGAAAACAAGAGGGCTTTCAAAAGTAAGGGATGAAAGCTAGTCAGGCTGTTATTTTTGAAAAATTATCCTTGTGTAGTGCTCCTCTTAAGAGCCAGGTACATATTATTTTATCTTCCTGAGGAGAATCAGTGAGGTATTTTGGCACAAAGAAAAAAACTTGGCAGTAGTTTCTTTGAAGTTGCCCAGTTTATTGTCCTTAATGTGATTTTTGACAGGCATATTTTAAATCATTTGTCAGTGAAATGTTCTTCAAATCATAAATGTGACTCATGAAATCCTGCAATGTCCGCATGCATCTGCTGTTTATCACCACAATATATTAACAACCAGTTATTTAAAAAATCTCTTTCCAATTAATATAAAGGTCCGAACCGGCAGTGCCACCATGTTCCCTCTCAAACACACACTCCCTCTTCCCTTAACAGAGGCTGCTGCTGGCCAGTGGCTGAAACCTGAATCAGAGAGAAGCTGGCGTCATTTTGAGTCCCTTTGACCCTTAAAGCCAGGCATCCCACAGAAAAGATGAGGCACGGGATTTGATGTGATATGATGTCGGAGAAGAAAGGAAGCAAAAAAATTTTTTAAATGGCTCAGAGGACATTGTTGAAGTCGATAGTCAGTCTAATAGTGAATCACCAGCTGCTGCTCGGGGTGATGCTTTCTTAATCAGATGGCCATTATTGTTTTGTGAACGTAAAGAATGAGATATTTTGTAAGATCTATTTAAACGTGGCTTCAAAGAGCCTTTCAGTGTGTTTGTGTGTATCCGGATCTGAAAGGATTTCGCTCGGCGCTACAGCAGATGTTTGTATTGGAATGTGCCTCTGCGTGTGTGTGTGTGTGTGTGTGTGTGTGTGTTCAACACGTGTCTCCCGTATCAATAGGTTAATAGCTGAGATGTCAGTTTCAGTGACTGGCTGATTAGTTGTGTGTTCACTAATCCACACTGGGGCGGGGAACTATTGGCTTTCCCATTGATTTTAGCGTGGTGAGCAGGCAGAAGATAGAGAGAGGGGAGATCTATTGATTGACCCCAAATTAGCCCCCCCACCACCCACCAACCTGTTCTGCCGTTCCCGCACTCATCCCCAGCTCCGTCATTGGGTGCCCGAGCTGACAAACATTCGGTATGATTGGACACTTCAACGGGGAGAGAAATGTCTCCTTTTTGATGCCGTTGATTTGGAAGTGTTGGCTGTTTGTTGATTGGCTGTCTGGTGAGGATGAGTGCCGCGCTGTGCTGTGTGACCATAGGGAGCAGCTGGTTTGGATGCTGTTGATGAACCAAACAGCGCCACTTCCAGAGGGAGGGTATTACTTTTGTGTTTCCGATCACCAGCCATGACCTTATTTGTACCAACCAGCTCTGTTACATGTTTCTTTTTGAGCAAAAGCTTGAATATTCATATAAAACGTGTGGAGGAGAAATCCGTCTCTGTCCGTCCTCCCACATCCACATCCTTCAACTTTCTCCCTTTCTCCTCTGTTGTCCTTCATGACTGTCACACCCCTGCATCATATTCTTCCTTTTAACTGTTCTTTATCTCCATTCCTGTCCCTCGCTCCCTGCCTTTCTCCGCCCCTCCCTCCAATCCTGCTTTCCTTGGGTCTAAGCTTTGAGCTTTTTCTCCTGAGCCTTTCCTTCCCATATATCACTCCATCTCATCCCTCTCTGTCTGCCTCTGATATTCCTCTTTAGGCCTCCGTCACTCTCTCCCCTCTCTCTCCCCTGTGTCTATGTAAGCAAGAGGGAGGAGGTTGTTAAACATTTTTCTTCCCTCTTAATTGTTTTGACTGGGCCGATTGGCATCCCGATTAGGCCCATTGATTTCCTGGCGCTAAGTGCATTGATTTTTAAATTTCTTATTGATCCCCGCTCTAAATCTCCTGCACACTCACTCACGCAGTCTCACCGTTCGCAGGGGCAAAGGCAGAGAAAAGGATTGAAAGGAGAGGAGAGGAAGAGGGAAAGAGATTGGTGTTAGGTAAATACACTGACTGGTGACAGTGTAGTGAATTAACAGAGTGTGAGGAGACGGAGAGCAGGAGGTGATGAGGGAAAACAGAGTTATGAGCTGTGAGGAGAAGTCGGCTGAAGAAGCTTCTCCACACAGCGTTAGATGCATGCAGAAAAAACAAAGAGCAAACAACACTGATAGATAAACATTTTCTATATCATTGCACCAAAGCTGCAATATGTTGGTTAGGTTTAAGCCTTTTTTTTCTTTTACACATCTGGCTGTGTCCCAGCGGAA
>CM042221.1:17628247-17863247 GCA_023566465.1 Cottus gobio | reverse complement strand
TAAACATGAACCTGCTGCTTCTTTTGCATCATTTACAATAACAATAGTTTTGTTCAATATTCAAACACTGTGTTTTTAACCATTCCAATCAATCATTCAAAATGAATTACAAGCAATTACCAAGAGTGCAATAAACTATATGACTAATACATGGTCCATGCTATGACTAATGTATAGCCTAAGGATGCTTCTGGCTCTTTCTGATTGGATAAATATTTCATGCCACATTCTGACCTACAGCACATGACATGGAAAACATGTTGTGGTGAAGAATTGAACAAATTGCTTTCTATGAATAAATTTGTTTGTAACTAGCTTAGAAAAAAAAAAACAGTTGACCAAACCATCATCTGCAAACATGGTACTTTATGACAAACATTCCTTTGTTTTTTAAATTAAAACATTACATTAATATTGCATCTGATCATCACAGAATAACCAAATAAATATAAAGAATATTAAAAAAAATCAATCATTGTTTCTGTTTGCCAAACAAAGAAAATAAAAGCAAAGAAAGGCTGTAACATTTTAACTTTTTTGTTTCATACTTACTTTCCATTTATTATTGATCGGGTGGAAGAAAATAAAATACCTTAATATACAGGATGTCTATTAAATGGACCACCGATGAAAAATACATTTGCCATCATAAGCAAATTGGTATAGCTCCTAATATAACAGTAGTTTATGATTATTGCAGAAGATAAATATTTTTGAGATTATGAAAAATTAAAAAATGCAAATGTTATTACGATATTCATTTTGTAATTGATAGAAAAACTGTCTGATCATTCCTGCTGGAAATAAAATACAGATGGTCTTCCTATAATATATTTATTTAATATTTCTGTGATTATGAAAAGTATATTTCACACCCAATATAGAATAATCTTCTATAATCACTGGACTTAACTGCCAGAATCCAGAATCCAATATTACATCCATTACAGTATTTCTCTATGTGAAAAGAAATTGAGCTAAAGAGATAGAAATAGAGACAATTTTGGAAGAGCATTTTTCAATACAGCAGGGGGAAGATACAGCCTAGAAAACAATGGAACCCGCCATATATCTCTCTGTATGGATTGGGAGGCTTGATAGGGAGGGAGGTGGGCAATCAGGACCCTGTGGGCCCCCGATGAGAGCGGTCCAGCAGGGGTTATTGGCTGGAGCGGCCCCCCAGGGGAGCTCTCTCTCTCTCTCTCTCTCTCTCTCTCTCTCTCTCTCTCTCTCTCTCTCTCTCTCCGGGCCCATGGGTCTCTCCGGGTCCCCAGGGAGTGAAACTGTAGCGACTGAATCGCTGCAGGGTTCCTATAGGCACCAAGCATGAAACACACGCAGTCAGCTGAATTTAGGTGCTCGGTCGTAGACACAGACGGACAGATGGACAGAATCAAAGATACACGAGATAGAGGTCATCTCCAGGTTGTGGTCTGTGTGTTTTAATGTGTGTATTTTACTTATCAAGGTTTCTACTTGTATGGGAGAGGGAGGAAAGCCAGTCAGAGAAATGAAAAGCGAGTTTGTTTCTTTCTTTAAAGTTTTTAGATCGTACGTCGACTGCAGGCGGAGTCGGTGAGTTCCTCTGAAATGCACGTGCAGGTGCTTCGTGTCTCTTTACACGCGTGAATACCGAGTTGATAGTTTGCTGTGATGTTGTCTTTGCGGTCGCGTCAGAAGGAAGAAAAATAAGAGTTTGGTCTGAATAGTGCGTGGAGGACGAAGGGGTGGATGCTGTAGGTGTTAGCATCCCTCCTCCTCCTCCTCACCTCCCCATCCTCCTCTACCCCTCCAACACCATCTTATTTTCCCCTCTTTCAATCTCACACACCCTCCCTCCATCCCTCTCTTCCACAGACGCGCACAACCACACTACATTCTACAAGAAATAATTGCTTTTGTCTGGAAGGAGTGTAGGGAGGAGGGAAAGGGGGCGCGCATGGCTCCCTCTGTGGCGAGAAGGGGGTCTTTGAAGGACAACTAGTCACTTCTACCTTCCCTCCTTTCTCCTCTCTCCTCCTCTTGCTTCAACTCTCTTTCCCTCATTCTTTCTTATTTGCCTTGCCTTACTCCTTTTAGTTGCCCTCCTCTCCTTCCCCCCTTTCTTACTCTCCTTCTCTCTTATCCATCTCCCTTCCTTCGCTGTCCTCTTCCTCTCCTCTGTCCTCCTCTTGCTCCATTCCCCTCCTCTCCCTCATTGGACCTGCGGATGTCATCTGTCATACGTGAAGCGGAGGGAGAAGGACAATAAAACCTGGTTGTCTACTACAGAGGATGACACATTTTTCATAATTAAGAATATGCCAGTTTAGTGTGCAGCACACATTTCTTGACACTATGGCCGTCTGTTGATGACAGAGACCATGACAAGTCTGGTGATGATAGAACAATTATTTATTTTATGTGGAATTTCCATTAAAAGGGGCCTAATCACCCGCAGATTTAAGTGAGCAGGTATAAACAGTCCTGTGGGAAGGGGCTTTCAGGAGCAAGAGCTCGCTCATTTCTATTGATTTGCCCGTATTGACTGCGATGTTTAAAGTATAGATTTTTCTATTTAAAAATCTATATCGACAATAATCTGGTGTGTAAGCACCCGGCGTTGGCTGGTGCTGGCCTGTAATTGACAGCGTGTAACATGTCGGTGCCGGGGAGGGAGAGGGCAGGAGGCGAGGGGAGGCATGCTGGGGAGGCCGGCATGCGTAACCGGGACAGAGGAAACAGGATCCGGGAGCAGGGGGGAGGAGAGGGAGGTGGTGATCACCTCAATCATGGAGGAGCTCATCCCCTGACACCTCGGATCTCTCATGTATTTGTTATTCATAAAGTATGTCAACAAATAGTCCAAGATGGTGCATTTATCTCACTTAGTTTACGCTGGTTAAACATTCCCAAAAATGTATTTTCATGCTGTAAACTAGATATTGTCAGTAGTGGTTGTCATGCCTTCCTATTTCTGAATGATACATCGTCCGCTGAGGACGGCTTATTAAAAGCAGCAGTGATGAGATAACTTAATTGTGTGCATGCTGGGTATCCTGGTATTAGCGTTAAGCACCTATAGGTATCCATGGATTCTCTTATCTGGTGCTCATCCCTTCCGAGGCAGGCCGGTAGTAATGCACTGATCACCACTGGCATCGTTATAGCCGGTATTATTAAGAGGGGGGGAAAAATCCAGAAATCAATACAGGATACCTTTTGCAGCGGTAGTGAAAACGAGGGAGATGGGGGTGGGAGGGGATGGAGGGAGGGAGGGGATGGAGGGAGGGAGGTGCGGGGGTGGGGTGGCGATGTGTGAGTAGTAGCGGGTCCTCTCTCGCCTCAATGTTGCGGCCAGCCTAGTGGCAGATCGCTACAATCCTGGAGGGAGCCGGGTCGAATAAGCTATTGGGGTTCCCATAAAATAACGGGGACAAACAGACAGACAAAAAAGACACACAGACGGATGGACGGAGATAGGCAAGTGTTCCGGTAAAACGCGAGACCATAACGGGAATCTACACGCTGTCTTATTTCCGTTGTTTTGTGTTTAAGTGATTTAAATTATTTATTTATTCGCTTTATTTATTTATTTATCGATTGATTGCGTTTTAATTACTGCCTTGTGACAGAGAGCGAGGGAGGAGGAGCGTCAGGGCCAAGCGCGCGCGTTGTGTTTGAGTGTGTGCGCGCGCGCGCGCGTGTGTGTGTGTGTGTGTGTCCGTGCAGCCTTTGCCCCACTTGTTTATTTATTTGTTGATGATAGCCTTTAATGAAGCTGTTTTAAATGAGCTCGCGACGCGATCCGCTGCTTTGCCCGAGCGGATGAATGTAGCCTTCATGCGAAGGAGAGAGGAGAAGGAGCGCGTGCAGCTAGAGACCAAATACAATAGATCAAACCAAATACTACAGAAATCCAAATAAGACTTTCTAACTCTGCTGGCCTTTAACACTGTCTTGTCCGTGTCTATGTATCATAATTTATCGTGCAGTTTTTAAAGTGCAAAGCGAATACCAAAGCTGAGCCCGGTCGGGGATGCTACAGGAGGAGGCTAGCGACTGTTCTCATGCCTTTTCACACCTACAGGAAACGTTACTGCTGAGGAGTGAGAGGATAAAATAAGCTCCCGGGCCTCTATGTTTACTCAAGGAGAACGCTTTAGCTGTGCAAAGGTAACAGAGAGACGCAGGTGCATCCACGCCAGGCAGGTGACACACAGCCTTTTATTTTAAAGCCACTACAATAGGCCTGTAATTGTATCACAACTTTTCCTGTAGCCTGAAGAAGTGAGGTCGGATATCCTCTCTATCCGTCTGTGTGTTGGTCTGGACTGTAAGATAACTGCTGCACTCAAGGGACCATCCTACGTATATGTTCTATGCACGTTTACACCAAAACTAATGCCGGCCACCATACGACATCCACACATGTAAATAAAAAGGCGCAGCTGGGCTACATGTGTACACACCCAACGGCGAACGTTGTGAGCTCTCCATACCAAATATTCTCCCAAGGCTGTCTACCAGAGAAACGGACGAAGACACGGAAGCTTCAGAAGAGGACCGAGCTTATTACAGCACTTCTGTAAGATTATTTGCATCAAAACAAGAAGCCGGAGGAAGACCATGTTTGTTCCCTTGCCGGTGCCGTTCGTGTTTCAGAGAACTGCCCCTGACCTCAACGCCTGGCGTCTCAAGTCCCCTCTGGCTCTCCGCTCCAACTCCGGTAAGACCTTTTTACTCTTCTCTCCGCTACACGTCCTCAATGTCGGTCAGCCTCAGCCGCGCGGACCCGCCCCGCCTTGTTCGGTGCCGATGCACTTGCAGCGGGGAGACCTGCCGGCGCACACACCCACTTACATCGGCGCACACGCTCCTCCGGCTCCCTTTGAAGGCGTAAACAGAGTCCTGTACACCTGCAGGTCGGTTGTTCAAATCAAAGAAGCGTTCCCGAGCGTGCTGGAGTGTTCCGACGCATTGGAAATGAATTGCGTAAAATGTCCGTTTTCGCTGTCCAACGATGCGCCACGGTTCCACCCGTGTGTTGCTTCATTTCCACGCCGACTATATGACCCTTTCGCAGACTCTATTTCTCTCGTGTCTCCGTCCCCATCCTTTCCCTCTCCTCCACTGCCTGCGCCTGAGCCTGAACCTCCGTCTCTCCCCAACTAGACTCTCGGCAGGCAGGGAATATTCATGCCAACTTATCGATCCTGCGGAGATCGATTCCTGGGCCGGTGGAGGCAAGGAGAGGGGGAGATAGAAGGAGAGAGAAGGTGCACGGAGGAGTACGAACGTACGAGAGGAGAGATATACAACCCAGTTATCCATTCGTTTTATTTCATACTGTTTTGACACTGTGTTTTATTCATAAATCATATATTTGTGACTTAGCTCTGATCTTTCCGAACATCTCGGATTCGCCGCGGTGGCTGCTTTTTGCTCTGACTTGTGTTTGCTGGGTAGGGGACACGGCTCGCATCTTTGTGAACACTGGAAATAGACTTCTTTAGTGACTACATCTCTCTGTCCTGTCGCTGCGTGGCTGCTGCACGGTTGAAAGCGGAGGGAGTGTGGAGTCGGGGAGGGGGAGGGTACCGGCTGGGGCTGGGGCGCCGTCTGTGTTTCATCTGCGCTGAAGCGGAATAAAAGGACGCATGGTGGGAGCAGCCAGGCTGGCTTCAGCGTGTCACTGACTGTCGTTGTGAGAGAGCTCCAGCTCAGTCCAGCTTCGACTGTTTTTTAGACACGCAACAGCTGCTGGGCCCTTTACCCCTGCTACCTCTTTGGAGAGGGAAGGATGTGTTTCTGCGCACACTAAAGACCGGGGTATAGGGAGTCCATAGGGGTAAATTCATTCACCAATGCATATACATACAGTAACCATCAGTGCGTAATGGTGCGTAAATGTGGCTGGTGTGCACCTTATCCGATGGATGGGCTCTTAAAGGGCCAGGCACCACCCCACCACCCCAGTGCACAGCTCCCCGCTCATTTCCAGATCAGTTCAAGCGCATTTAATTTCAAAGATGCCAGGCTTCAACCTTACTCCACATACTCAGTCAGCAGTGCACAGCATGTGGCAATGAAGGGATAGGTGATAGAGGTGGGAGAGGAAAAGAGCGTAGAGGGATGAGAGGGACCTGTAACCTATCTCCAGAGATATACACACACGGAAATGAGGTGAGAGGGGTTGGAGGGAGGACGAGGGGAAGGAGCGGGGACCGGGGAGGAGTTTTCGCGCTCCGCACGTTGAAAAATGGCGAATGTCAGAATGAGATAAAAAAAAAAAAATGTGGAAAGAGAGAGGGAGAAGTGGGTGAGAGTAAGAGTAGATGACAGAGTGAAAAACGAGGAGGATGAGGAAAACCCAGTTTGAGCTTGAGAGGTGAGAGTAAACCACAGATGAGCCATTATGTTGCAGTGTCCCGGGCCGGGGCCTGCATCTGAATAAGCAGGCAAACTGATGGGATGTGTACTGCTGGTTTCCTTAGATGGCGGGATAATAGTGATTCACAATGCTATGCTGATTTCATTCCATTCTGATAACACAGTACAAGGTGCTGTCCTTTTCAAACTCAGAGGGTTTGCTGCTCTAAAGGGAGCAGGGTCAGCTCAACATAGGGCCTGAACCAGGACTGCTGCTGTCTGCATTGTGCATTGGTAAGCAACACGGCCGGCGTCACGTGGAAGGGTCTTTAGTTGTCTGGTTTAGTGCCCTTGAGCTCTAATGTGTGCCTCCCAACCTCCACTTATAGCTCACACAGAACATGTTAATACCCCCTCACACACACACACACACACACACACACACACACACACACACACAAACACACAGTTTTTTGCACAGCTCTCACAGTTAACTTGTTTCTTTGACTGGTAGCAGCTCCTTGACTCCTTTTGAGTTGAGGCTTTGTACGGTGTCAGAGGTCACAGCAGGAAGGTTTGATTTAGCCCCACCTGACCCTTCTCTGCCCCCTGTGTTTTCGTTCTCTTTCATGTTACAACAGGCCTCAAGCATTCATGGCCAACCCCTGTGGGGGCTCACACACACAGACACATCGTCATGAAACAGACGGACCATCATATAGCATAAACTGAGCATGTTAGACCGTTTTCCACCTGGATGGCGAGCTGCTCTAACTGATCCATGTTTTGTTCTATTTTTAATGGCACTGTGTCGGTGAAGGTACAGGTCAGGGCCACTGCTATAGTGAACTGTGTGTGTGTATGTGTTGTAAAGTGCTTTGTGAAGCTATCAGCATTAACTGGTGTATGAAAGTTTAATGGGACATAGAGGAGGAACCGCAGGTCTCCCACACAGCGCAGGGCTTGATATGATATGATATGATGGGGCATCAAGGTGACTGCTTTTTTTTCTCTTTCGCGCTCACCTACACTTACACAAACACCTAGATTCAGTTCATCTCAGCTATGCACCTTCTGTCACACACCATTAACCACCATCTCCTGCAATATACAGCCCAGCTCTCTCTCACACTCACCCCTCAGATTTTAGACTCGCTTCATTTCTGTCTCTAAATATCAGACAGAGTAGCATTTAGCGTACACTTATTGATATTTGTTTGTCTCATAACTTTCCTGATCATCTAGGATTTGCATGCTTTTATTTCTCACAATTAAATGTTCAGTCTTTACCCATTAATCACGATGTCTCCAGTTCTGTGTCCGTGCTTCCTGGCTACTTTCAAGACATTTCTACATGTTTATGGGGGTCTGGCACATGTCTTCGATGGTTGATGTGGGACCATGCATGTGTTTACCCATTTGCTCTGCGTCTGTCTGAGAAAGAGAGAGAGAGAGTGTGCGTGTGTATGCACAAGCATGAGCACACGTGCAAACTAGTGTGTGTAGGTATAGATCGGTTTGTGGAGGGGAGCGTGCAAGTCGCAGTGTTAACATGATTGCAAATGACAAAATGTCAACCTGGGTTTGTTAGCAACATAATGGGGAATCAATAGACACGAGAAAGATGTCAATACTACATGCTTTATTGCATTAAGCTACCTCTCTCCTTCTCTGTAGCCCTCTCTCTCCTCTTCTTCTCCCATTCCCTCCCACTCCCCCCCGCTCTCCGTCACAATACGATTCTCTCTCCCTCCTCTCGTCTCCCTGTGGTAGAATTAGATTGCAGTATATGAGCCAGCCAAGGGGTCCTAAATGCAGCAGGCTGATGGCAGAATGCTTCAGGAGCTAATGGGCTCTCGGTGCAGCTATTTACCTATATTAGGCTCACGTAGATGTCCCAGACGCAGTTTGACAACGTGACAGGGCCAAAGCAGCTGCAGCAATGACATAGTATGTGTAACTGATGTATTAATGCAATGAGACTAACAGCATTTGAAATCCTGCTCCAAGGAAATTATTAAAAGTAATCATAGGTTATTACTAAAAAATCACCTGGCAGCAGAAAAAGGCTTGTTTATGACATTATGGCATCATTTCTGAGCATGTAATCACCTGTTCATGTAGTTATGTACTCAAGATGACAATACTCTGTTTAAATTGATACATTTGGAAATTAAACCTGTTACACGGTTTTGGATTAATCCTCACAAATCCGTAATAACACTGCTATGTTATGAATTCCTTTTAATCCTATTAACTGTTTACCTTTTCTATGGATTTGCACAGGTGTGCACATGCGCCAGTAGGTTGTATTTATATATATAGTGTGTGTATGTGTGGGTTGGTTGAGGCTAATGTAGTATTAATGCTGATGAGGTCCCAAAGCTCATTAGCAACAGTGAGTGGTATTGAGTTTCTCCCTGGGAACACGGACCTGGACACACACACATATACATTCTCACCAGCCATTAGCGTATTAATAACCATTACCACACACACACACATAAACACGCTAACCCAACCACACTCACCAATCTGTGACCTTTACCCATATGCTTTTACATATGCATTCTCCAAGACATTCAGAGCATACATTGCCATAAAATCATGCAAACATATTCATCTAAAGAGCTTATTCTTGAATGTGTTCGCAACACACTATATCATTTGATTCACACACGCACGCACACACACACATGGACTCACACTCAGAGGAATCATTTTGTGCACTTGGTCGCTGTGTCCAGTGAAATACAGCCCAGCATTAGTCCTAATCAGAGGCCGGGTGAGCAGGCCACTTAATCAGACCTATCACCTGGAGAACACACAGAGGGATACATGGAGTGCGTGCATGTGCATGTGCATGCGTGGGTGTGCGCACATGCAATTAATCAACACATCAGCGGGAATAAACACATACAAACCACCTGACTCCATTCTAGGTATTGATTTATACCTCTTTCTGTGTTTCTCGTTGCCTCTCCCTCTCTCTCTTTCTGTAGCATACTGATGACGTATGTACGGAGAATTCAAGCATACTTGACCTCTACACGGGGGACGCCCTGTAGTACTCTGAGTATGTGCGTGGACACTCGGCCAGTGGTGGCCTGGCTGTGATCAGGGTTGGAGTGGGCTTCGCCACATGCCGCCAATCACCCACGTCAGACCAGGCAGTCAAAACAAGCCTTTGAGCTCCCGCTGACCAAATTGTACTCTTGATTATCTGATTTTAGTGCTTTCACAACCAAGATTGACTGATTTATTCAAACGTCGGCGCAAAAGCGCAGTGGCAGACTCCCTACATGTCTCTGGTCAGAGAGAGAAAAGCTTGATGTGTTTCTTTGTGACAAAACATGCAAGGATTGGACGGTCTACTTGCTGTGATGACTGTGTTCTCATAAATACACCAACAATGTTTTTTTGCCCGCCGCTGTCTTTTTTGTTGTTGATTGCCGCAGGCTGTAACCTTTGCCACCCCGCTCATGTGCCAGTACATTTAGATAATAAAAAAGACCAATAAAATCCAGGGGTTTGATTGGGTGTCTCCCCTTAGCCCAGCGGAGCGAACGACTAAATCAGAGGTCCTTCTCTCCATTTCATTTAGCTGATAAGATTTATGGTAATGAAGGAGTCCTATTAACCTTTGGGGTTCCACTGCTGTCCTTCAGAGTAAGGGTGGACGAGAGTGCTTACCGATCGGGTTATGAGGCGGAGGCAGCGAACACGTCTGCTATAAGCAATGTCACATCATAGCAAATGCTCCCTCTGGAGTGAACATGCGCTCAGCTCACACACGGAGACTCTCCAAAAGGAGCTCTTTGAGAGCGATGAATGCATGTTTAATCTCCCTGCTCTCTTCTCTTGTGTTTTCCCTTTTCTTTATCCCCTCTATCCTTCCTCGCTATCCTTCTCTCAGCAGTCAGTGCTCTGTTCTGAAATTAATCTGTTGTACTACACCACCTCTTCTCCCCCTCATTCTCCAGTGTGATCTTTCTTACTTTGCCTTTCTTTTACAAGTGCATGGTCCCACTCATTTTCTCACTGTGTGTGAAAACAAATTCAAATTCTACATTGTTAACAAAAAATCAGCTGATAAACTTTAAAAAAACATATCCCAATAGATAGTTTTGAATTAAAAATTAACATTTCAGATTTTTGATACATCCTCCAGTATGTTTCTATCAACTCCCTTTCTTCCTGCATCTATCCATACCATTGGCAACAATATTCCCTGATAGTCTATAAATATGAGGGGGCAGAAAGAAAGGGGGGGGGGGGCGGAGGGCAGAGGGCGGCGTAAACCCCTCCCTCTCCTGTACAAGGGCTGCACCCCTCTGTCCCTTTGTCTGCTTGTAAAGGGGACGAGGGAGGAGGGGCAGAGTGGGGGTGCCGAAGGAGTGACTAAGTGACCTCTCTCTCCCGTTTCTTTTGACGCTCCCATGTTCTGTCCATTTTGTCGTGCACATCCCTCTCCCTCCCTCCTCTTTCATCCTCTTTCGTTCCCCCTTTTTTCAGCCTGGTTAAGTCGCCATGCCTGTTGGCCTCATATGTCCTCTCCTCTCTCTCCCCCTCTCTCTCTCCCCGCATCTTCGACAGCAGCAGCCTGGTTGCCAAAGTGTCTGTAGGACACATTAAGGCCCATAAAAGCCTAGTCTGCGGTCGCACTCTTAACCACCAGTCAGAGGTAGTGTACAAAAGTGACTTTAAATGAGTCTGTGATTACCCTGGAACATGGAGAGATAGTGAAGTGGCCATGAGAGTGAGAGACAAGGCCGAAGCGTCGGGAAGAGGAAAAGAAAGAGCTGCTCTTGGACATTTCTTGACTCTCTTAAGGAAAATTGAACAGAAACGAATATTTGTTTCTCCCACTGCTAAGAGCTGAAAAGGCTACCTGAGTGGAACAAGCAATGAAAAGTTTTTAACCCAAATCTCCTGCCGCCCACCCCCATCATCACAAACTCCCCTCCTCCCTCCCCTTCACCCCTCTTCCTAATTGGCCACATGCTGCCTTGAGTGACAAGTGTAATCATCAGTCAAATTATGATGGGGGGGGGGGGGGGGGGGAGGTGGAGGCCAAGGGAGGTGGAGGAGGAAGAGAGGAACAGCAGAAGGTGGTGGTGGTGGGTTAGGGTTTGAAAGGAAGTGCTTTGATCAGAGGTAGAGAGGGGGTGAGCAGGCAAACAGACAGAGCTACATGGAAACCTGCTGTCCACACACCTGCTGCTTCATAGATGGGCAACATTAACACCCCCAGACCTCAGTGTGTTATAGAACATCACAGAGGAGCTTTGCAACAGCCCTCTGTAACCACAGTTAATGGGGAAAATGTGTATTGATTGCCGTTACAGTCTAAACTTGGTTTTGAACCTGGACTTGTATCTCGTTCTCTGCTTTTCATTTCAACCCGAATAGCAACAAATCCCCTCTGCTGTCGTTACAATTGCACCACAGACTAGAACAATGAAATCACAGGGTGTGGTAGCAGCGCGCTCTCTGATTCTTGGACACACCAGGCCGGGCCCGCGTTATATTTGGATATACTTTGTTAGCGAGAGCAGATGTTGCTCTCCAGCCAGCTAATGAGGTTTACAGTAATTAGGAGTGCTGATGAAGCGCTTTGATTCTCCGGCTGCGGCGGCTCTCTCATTAGCGGTTAGCTAGCTAGCGCAGCAGCAGGCGCTCCAGTCACATCCTATTAGGCGGCTCAATGTACACTCTGAATTAGGAGCGGGAGATTAAGTGGAGATGAAAACTGTCTGCGTACACACAGATAAGTGTGCACGCACACACACACATAAATTCAGACTATTTAAAAAAGACCAGCAAAGTTCACACACACACACACACACGGACACACACACACGGACACACACGGACACACACGGACACACTGTTATAATGCGGTTAATAGAAGAAAATTCCTAATTTGGAATGAACCAAATATTCAAGAATCTACTAATTGGAGCCGGTGTTGCACTGAACATGACGCATACCTCAAACTTATGCATGTGCCAAATGCAAGTTTTCATACATTAAGGGTGTTCATCAGAGAGGAACTGAACCATGATTTGTAAGTTTCTTCATGTGTGTGTATGCATGAACCTTCCGGTGTCTAATCCAAGCGGTGGAATATTTCCCTGCGTTTCTTACAATTTGAGGGAAACAAAAAGACCTTGAAAATACATCCCTTTTTTCCCCTCCTGTTCTTCTCCCCGCTAGTTGTCAATACTCTCTGCATGCTCCTCTCCACTCATTCTTCTCCCGCTCTCTCGTCGTCTTTTGTGTGATGGAGTGATTATTGAAGACGTGGCTTCTGTGTTTAACACTGGTTGATGAAGTCTGCCTTTGTCTGTCTGCGCTAACCTGTCGCAACCGGGACACCGCTTATAGCAAAATCAATACACAGAGTAGAAGAGGGAGAGAGAGAGGCCTGGCAAGGGAGGTAGAGAAAAGAAAAGACAGGGAGGGGTGTTCGAAGGTAGACGAAGGCAACGAGACAGAAGGGGGAGAGCGAGGATAGAGCAGGAAGTCATTGGAAGGAAAAAGGAAGACAGTAAAATGGAATGAAATTTTAATACTTAACTCCAACGCTGCAGACATGTAGTGACAATGAATGCATTGTGTCCAATAGTGCCTTTGTGTGTGTTTATGTGTGTTTAAATAAGATAATTTATATATATATGTTTGTCTTGCCTGTGCGTGGTTTTGACCGAGGACCGGTTGTATGTCTTGTGGCGCCTGAGCATGTGATTGTTTAAGTGCTTGTACGGCCGCAGAATGGGACAGCCCCTATCTGTGCGAGAGCTTCGTTTGCTTCCAGTCCCCAGAGTCGCAGTTGGTGTGAAGAGGAGAGTGGAGCGACAGAGGGACGAGGAGAAGAACAGAGGAGGAGAGAAGGACAGGATGGGGAGGAGGAGGAGGAGGAGAGGGGGAGAGCAGTTGTGTGAGAGAGGCACAGCTGGGAAATGAGAAATGCAACCCCCCTCCCCGTATACCACCACCTTACACTCACACATACAGCGCGCACACACATATATGATCCCCATCTCTTTATCCTCCCCTCAGGAAAGAAGGGGCTGAGGTAGAGGGGGTGAAGGGAAGGGAGAGGCGGGGGGGGATGCGGGGGGGGGGATAGGCAGAGATGGAGAAGGGGACAGATAGGGGCATTAAAATTCATGGCCGTTTTTTATTTTCCCTGCTGAAAATCAATAGTGTTTACTATGAATGAGTGGAACAGTGGACAACAGTGGTGCCGGGGGGACAGAGAGAGACAGAGAGGAGGAGGACGAAAAGAGAGAGAGAGAGAGAGAGAGAGAGGGAGAGAGAGGGAGGGAGGGAGAGGTAAAGGGGAGGAGGGGTGACTTTATTGCGTTAGGCAGAAGCACCAGAGGCCAAGGTTAAAGACCAGCCGGGTTAGAGACACAGAGAGATGGAAGCACCAAGTAAATTCAGTTGTCTTCTAAAACAGACTACCCTATAAATGCATATTTACTGCTGGCTATCATAACAATGTAATGTAAAGTAAAACATGATCTGCCCAGCTGTGCTGCTGCTTCCGTAATATCAACGGTTCCACCAACTTTCCATTCCTCATTCCTCTCTTCGGCTTACTCTACCTTTGAAAAACTGTGTGTGTGTGTGTTAATTGGCAGCCAGCAAACACCACTGACATGGTCTCTCACAAACAAACAGCAGACATGAACACACACACACACACACACACACACACACACACACACACACACACACACACACACACACACACACACACACACACACACACACACACGCACACACAAACTCCAGACCAGTTCACACTGAGTTGTTCTGCAACCCTGACCCTGTTTCCTGCTGCTGTAAGCCTATAGTTCAGGATGGCTTACCAGTGTTTTGATTAAGCACTGTCTGTGTGTCTCACAGCACTTGATCAAAGAAGAAAAACTGTGTTTTTTTTGTTGTTTTTACTGGATGCGGCTGCAACATGTTCCATAGCAATCAAAGCTTTTTAAAACCGTTATGTTATTCTTATGTCTGCAGAGTTCTATCAGTAAATAGAGAATACATTTAAGGGTGCCAAACACTACTTTAAAATCCCAACAAAGGTTTTTTTTTCTTCTTTTTCCTTTTTTTCTTCGGCCAAATAGGCAGGTCTTTTTTCTTGCTGTATTTCTGTCTTTTCTGTACGTACGTTATCAGATTCTCACCACGGAGTCTGCGTCTTCAGGTTGTTTTGTTTGCAGCTGTGATGGACTGCATGAGGGTGTGTGCCACCATTTAGGTGTGTATGGCTATGTCGTGCATACTAGCCTCAGTCATTGTGCACACACTGGTGTCCCTACATTGTTGCACATGTAGAAGTGTGTGTGTGTGTGTGTGTGTGTGAGAGAGAGAGAGAGAGCTGTGCAGGGGGTGATATATATTCAGGCTGCTCATGCATTATGGAGAGTGCAGGTGAGAGCATCTAAATGTGAACTTCTGGTATGAGGAGGGTTCAGGGCCAATCTCAGTGAAGCCTTTGGTATTAGCATAGCATCTCCATTTCAAATCGGCCCGTCAAAAGCCAGCAGCATGTTTTATTCAGCAGTAGATATTGATCACTGGTATTATGCATACATACGAAATCTATATTACATACCACATCTAAGCCTTTGATATGTATATGATACTGCTTTGCGATCACGCTGCATGCTGGAGGTAGGGGTTTTCTATGTGCATAAACTCTGCAACTCTCTGGTGATGCAAAATATGTTTTGTTTTTGTTGTGGCTGGAGTCATTTGATGTGGTGATAGTATGCAGAAATGTTGATCGGGCGGTACAGTTGGAAGCTGACTTGTTTACTGGTCAAAAAAGAGGACAGAGCAGACAAAGTGCTCAGCAGCTGAGCGTGTGGACTCTGCATCGTCTGCAGGGATGTGGAGAGTTTGCTGAGGTCAGAATAGCACAAAGGTTCTTTCCTGTGGGCTCGGGCTTGTGTGTTCATTACTCCGACGCCTCAAAAGAAGTGGGTGTTGTGTGCTAACTACAATTTCTCAATCCACTTACAGAGCTTCTAGCTTCTTGGTTGAAATGACCTCCAAGCACCCATATACATTAACAGCCAATATCTCACTGTCCCAGCTTCTCTTTGTCCATCAACATGTTTTTCCATCAATAGTTCTCTGCGTGTTAAACCGTAGACCAGAGGCCATCTCGGCCTCTCTATCGCGTGCCGTGTTTGACCATTGCGCTGCATCGGTGCTGCACTAAATCTCCCCTCTCTAAATGACTGGAGTGGATAAAAAGGTCACATATATGGGGGAGGAGGACAATGCGGGCTTTAGTTGTGATGGAGCGGGTTTTTCCCCCTATATGAGCATAGGTGGCCCATTTGCTTAATGGGACATTAGGAAGGTTTGTGAGGGAATTCACTTTTCTTCCTGACCACATGACTTTGGTAGAATTCAGTGCTTCAGTACATGAGATTTTTTGTTTTTTACCGCTATTTCCCCCCCCCAACCATCTTGTCCATCCCTCCCCTCTCTCTTTCTCTCTCTCTCTCTCTCTCTCTCTCTCTCTCTCTCTCTCTCTCTCAGTACTCTGTTCCCTTAGCGACCGTTTCCAAGGTGCCCATTCCCAAGGGCTGTAGGAGGGGTCCAGTGATGTCATGCATGCATAACTCCACACCTGTAATTCATGTCCTGTTCCCCCTTTCCTCTCTGTCTTTGTCATATTTATCTTTTGTTACTTTTTTTTTTTCTTCATTTTTTTCTATCTTTTACTCCATCTCAGATGCTTTTGTACACTGTCCCCCTCTCTTTTTGTTCTTCCTCTGTGGCTTTATTACACACCCGAAGCGGCTTTTTACAACCTTCTTCCTGTTAATATGAAATTCTCTTTTGATTTAGGGATCACTCCAGTTTGTTCCAGATTTTGATTTAAACTCGCAGTAATGTGTTTTATTCTAACAGTGACGCTCATCTTTTCACTTGCTGTTAAAAGACAGACAGTGGAGCTGCCCTCTTTCCACAGTGTACATGACTCTCTACATCTGCTCCATGTTTAAAAGGTCATTTGTCAAACCTGACATTCTCTGCCCTTACGAAAGGTTTCCTCAATATCCAGTCCGGCTCCCCCATTCAGAGTTTATGTTTTTTCATCTATTTGTTTGCGTTTGTATAAACCTTTTCTGACAATACATTCCTCTTCAGTGTCAATAAATATGAAGAGAGTCGGAGGCTGAATTTTATCATCTTGTAATGTTCAATACATTAAGGAATGACAGATACAGTTCCCTGTGTGTGTGTGTGTGTGTGTGTGTGTATGCCAGCAGGATGTTTTTACTCAGCACAAGTTGTCACTCTCGTTTCCCTCCATGTACCTTTTGTTCCACCCCCATTCCACCATTTTGGTTTTGTTCTGGACAAAAAGAGGCCCCACAGCAAGGCCCCCTACCTGAGCATCACCTCCCTCCTGATATTTACCAAAGCTCCTCCTCCGACGCTCACTCTCCCCCTCAAGTCTTTCCCTCTTCACCTTTCTCTCTGAAATGTTATACATATTCAAATGTACAAGTTGTACAATGCAAGTATAATACATCCAGAAAATAAACAAATGGTATAAAAATGAGTATGAAATATTCTCTATTGTATGAAATAAATCTATATATGATAAGATATAACAATAAGAGCACAGGCGTTGTTGCCTTGCTGACTTTCCCTCATAGTTTGATGCATCATTGGCATTGTCAGGTTTTGTTGCAAAAAAAGAAAGGAAATTCTTGGTATTTTGGAAACCCTTGAAGTTTTATTTTGGTAAAGAACTTGGTCCTTATGTCATACAGGCTGCTGCAGGTTGCAGAAAGAGCAGAAAGATCATGCAGCACAGGACTGGTGGCCACACTCTGTATTGGAGGTTAAATGACACAAACTGGTCCAAACATACTTTTTTTTCCTCATTCACATTGGATACACATTGACTATATTCTCATGCTATATCTTTAGCGAGCTGGTAGAGGGCGGCACAAGTCTATGTGGGGCCTAAAAAAACCTTTTCAACTTCTCTACCAACAGCAACTTACATTGGAATAAGTTGGTCACCAGATTGGACACGGTATCAAGTTAATACATAATAGGTCTTTTGTTACTGGCAGAAACAACAGTTTCCTCTGGTGTACCAGCTTGTCTGTGTCAACCAGTTCCAATGGTCAGACTGTTAAATGGATTATGCCGTTTTTGCGGCTGCTAAACCTGCACAAATAAGACACCTGCAAAGGATAAAAAAGCAATAGCTTCTTGACACTCTTGTGCTATTTGCACATATTTAAAATAGGCAGTATGCATACATTTGGCTTGAAGTTGGCCTCTTAATGTGCAATTGAGCCATATTGCAAAAACCAAAATCAAGTCCAGTTCACAGAGATATGGCGCTAAAAGCCACTTGGAGTTACAGTAAAAGTATTAACGTCTTGGTTGGTGGTACTGTAACTGAAGTATATTCATGTGGGATGGCGCCCATACTTTCCAGTGATCATGGCACATTGAATGATTGACATGCAAAAAAAGAAAAAGGGCAACTTGCACTCAGCTGCAAAACTATGGGCTATATGTTGCACTGTAATATCATTGGCACAACATCTTTTGTGAATCGGACCTGAGATGGGAAAAATAGCCGTTTCAAGGGATGTGCAATGCATGGTGCTCTCGGCGAACCGCAGTCCATTCGTTGTGAATTGTCCCATCAGTGTGTATTTAGTTAATGTCTTCTTCAGCCTCCCTCCCTCCCTTTCTGCTCAGCTGTGTGCTGTGGTGATGGGAGGGCTCTGGTGGGCTTGTTGAATGAACTTTGTGGTCGTGCTGACAAATCAATGATAAAGAGTAATGACATCAACAATGTAATGTATCTCCTCGTGCTTTCATTGACTCTCCCTGTCTCCCCCCAACTCTCCTTCTATTCTCGCTTTGCACCATAAACTATGTTTCTGTCTCTTAATGTTTGACATTATATGTATCTTTTATCTCTGTCGTTTGTTTCTCTCTATTGGTCTGTCTATTCGCTAACTCCCTCTCTCTCCCTCTCCCCCCTCTCTCTCTATTGATCCAGTCATAGTTTTCTCAGTCTTCACAGTACTGGGCCGCTCTAATCAATACAGATAATTGTCTGCTCTCTCTCGATGCCAAACATAGTCTCCCCTTCTCCCCTCTCCCTCCCTCTCTTGCTTTTTATCAATGAACCCCAGTCTTCCCTCACCCCTCCTCACCCACCCCGCCCTCCTCCACCTCCAGACGGGGATTCCCCCTCCCCTAATCACGGGAGATAACCTGCTTTCTTTACCGATTTTCTCCCACCCGCCCTCCCCCACACATATCCCTGCCTCGCCCGCTACCTCCCTTTCCTCCCTCGTTCATCGATTACCGTGAGAGCCAGGGCCCGGCCCGCCGCCCTACAGATGTAAACACACACAGTGCTCAGGTTGAGGTTTAGTTGCCATTCGACCGCTCCTTGTGTGCGGGCCTTTTAGGTAATCAGTGGGATCCAGCGGTTTTCACCTGGTTACGGTGGCTTTCTATGATGACTCGGTGCCATGACTGTCAGGAGGATGACTTTGTACAATCCCCATGTGACCTCAAATCTCCAAAAAAAGATCTCTCATTTGTGACGTCAAAGCAGACACCCTTGACCAGTAGAAAGCTCTAATCCATATTTAAATCGATCCGTTTCCTCATCAGATTCATAAAGTGAATTAGAGCCTTTAGTAAAGCAGAGTTGCATCGAGTCCTTTTTATTTATATTGCCTAAAATCAGTCTCAGAGACACCCTCGCAATATCATTCGACATCTTCTATCCTTTGTCCCTGGATTCTGGTAAAGAAAACCTAGACTACGCAAACCTTTAAAGCTGGGGTAGGCGGTTTTCTGAAAAAGGCGAATTTGAAAGTACAAACCTCCACCTGCAGCTCTCCAGCCTCTTTCCTAAGCCCCTCCCATCAGACGAGCACAGACATATGCACGTGCTTCATGCAGTAACCTGTACGAGTACTTGTCATTTATTTCAAACATTATAGTGACTGTGATATTGATGAAGTTAAACTATCGGCAACATGTCCTCTCTATCTCCAATATGCTATTGACATGTGATTTATTATATTTATTGTCAGACTCCTCTTCGACAGTCAGTCAGTCTTCCTTCTTTTGGATCCTTTGCAGTTGTTGTCAATGCTGGATTTTCCGCAATTGAATCGGTCTTTGGCCATCTAAAGGGACGTGTCTGTGTATCTGCATTTGTAGAACAGCCAATAGTCTCTTGTCATTAGAGGAGGTGCAGAAGTCTAGTTTTCTCTCAGTCCACTTGAATTACAACCTGCTGAAAGGTTATTTTGGAATTTCTGCCCAATGATGTCCTAAAAAACAACCTGCCTCTGCCTGAACAGAAAAAAGGGAGAAAGCTCAGGAAGATAATTACAATATGGAGAAACAGAATGAGGATGTCAAGTAAATATTCAGTGTAATAAGTTAAACAGTTTCAAGAAAAAGAGTGAAGACTGGAGTGAACAAGCAAAGGCCCACAGTTGGATCCAGTGCAGCATTCATATTCTGTTTCTACATATGAAATCCTGCGTTTTTAATAATGCATCCACCCATCCAGCCAACAAGACAGGTTACAGGCCTGCAGGTTATTGTGCTGTGTGTGCAAGTGTGTGTACACATATGTGTGTGTGTGTAGGTGTATGCAGGTGAGTGCATGCTTATTCTTCTATGAATCAGACATGTAGCATCCAGCAGAAGTCTCTGATGTATACTTTATCTCTGAACGCAATCGTGCTGCACGTAAACCACACAAGCAGTATCAATGACAATATATAAACAGTATATGTATCTAATGTTTACACAAATATCTCATATCCACTCACATCTGCTGCTACTGAGCTGCGGCAGTGCTTCTGTTTGGTCTTTACCACAAGAGGAGTAAGTGAGATGGAGTTGGAAAAGGAAAGAATCCATTTCAATCATGATGTAGGTAAAAAATAAAATGATTTGCTGTTATATGGGAAAACAGAAGATAGCGAGAGCATTTGTATTTGAATTGTAAGCGTGCATTTGAGTTCTATGAATATATCTGTGCATCGGTGAGTTATCTGTTTGATTGAATGTGTGTGTTTGTTTATGAGCAAACCCGCATGTGCGCGTGCATGTGCACATCTGAGACAAATGGAGAGAGTCTGGAGGCTATAGGCTCAGGTTTACACGTGTGTGATCAGACTAAGCAGGGCTTAAAAGGGCCAGCAGCGTGATGGAGAGGAGAAAAGGAGGGAGGTGAAGCAGTGGGGTTATATTGTCCTGGAGGAGGTTTAGGGGGGAGGGTCGGACGGGAGACAGCAGGGATACTCTTCGCCCCTTGGGAGTTGAACCTACAACCCCCTAACCTTCCTCTAGCCCCCTGGTCATGGACTTGAACCCTGTAACCCCCTGATGGACAATCTGTTCTTCTCCCTAGTCTCGCTGCAGCACTGTGCATGCCATTAACGGATAAATAGGCTATGTGTGTGTGTGTGTGTGTGTGTGTGTGTGTGTGTGTATACACAAGGACACTTCCATGTATGAGTCAAGTGTTTGGTCAGTTGGCTGTGGCTTTGACGTTGGGTCTTGCCCCCTTTTTATGTAATGCTTGTCAAACAGAAGAGGTGATTTGTTATTTTGATTCTTGACTCTGCTTTGTTGAGATTTCTGTTTCACAAGCCGGAGTGAGAGGTGATTTGTTTTATTTCATTTTGCACTCATTGAAATAGATAAATAGAGCATTCTGTGTGATCCACAAGGGCTCTTTCTGTCTCCCGTGGATCCCAGCTCTGTTCCTCTAACGAGGACAGTAGCTGAGAGGTTTATGCACGCCCCGGACCCGACTCATTCTTCACCTGTCAACAAAATCATTCACACCTCGGAAAAAATTGGAGATACAGTAGAGGAGGACAGGACGGGGGGCAGTTAGTGAGAAGGGAAGGGCTATGAGGAAGTACCGGAGGTGGCTGATGTATTCCTCTTGGCAATTTTATTTTTTCTATTTCTTTCATTGTTTGTGTTTGTGGGCTCTTCTTATCAGATCCCAGCTCCATTCAGGGCCTCAGTCAGGGGAAGAAGCCAGCCGCCTCCATCTCTCTTTCATTCAATCTCTCTGTCTCTCTTGCTTTCTGGTGCTCTTCCTCTCCTAACCTTTGAGAATAAGAGCCTTGAATTTGAATTTCAGAGCGAGCTAGCGCGCAAGAGAAGGGTTTGGAAGGAGGAGGAGGCAGGAGGGAAGGAAAAGAGGGGAGGCTTGGGCAGCGAGGGGGGGGGGGGGGGAGGGGCTGGTTGTTGGAGACGCGGTCGTTGAGAAAGGGCCTGCTCAGCGCGGCCCCCAGCCTCCCCCCTTTGAGGGGCCCCGATCGATACAAACTCGGAGCAATAAAGCTTTCCCCCTGTCATCTCTACAGAATACAAAGCAGAATAGAGAGAGGGCGAGAGAAAGAGAGGGAGAGAGAGAAAAAGAGAGGGAGAGAGAGAGGTGAAAAGCTGTTCCGCTAGCCAGACCAATTTCCTAACCCCCCCTCCTCCTCGCTCGCTTCACCACCACCACCCCAACACACCATCACCATCACCACCACCTCTATCACCCCCTTTCCTTACCACCGTCTTTTTATCTATTGCTCTTTCACCTTCTTTTCCCCAAATGCACAATATATCCCCCCGACTGTATAACTGAACAGCTATCTCTCCATAATAAATACAGCATGAATAAAGTATACAATATATTCCCTGCTTTCCCAACTATCTGAGAGAAAGGTAGAAAGAGGGAGATGAGGGAGGAAAAGTGGCAAAAATTGTGGTGTGATGGGGGAAAGAAGTAAAACAGTCAGAGAGTAGGATGGACAGAGAAGGAAGATAGTTATATCTGGGGATAAAGTGTGTGAGTGTGTTCAGAGGGGGGGAGAATAGGGATACGGTAGAGAAAAGAAGAAGAGAGGGGAAAGGGGGAGAGGGATTGCACTCAGAGAAAGATGGATGTAGCGATACAGGTACAGAGGAGGCAGAGGAATATTGATGAGGAGGAGGAGGGTAGAGGAAGAGGTAAAATGTGTGGGGATGCGTGAGGGAGTGAGCAAGCAAAAGAGAGAGAGAGCAAGAGAGAGAGAGGTGAGGGGGTCAAACAGCAATCCCTTGAATTGAGAGCCAATTACTGTAATTGTAATCTGGATTCAAAGCATAGAGACACAGCAGTGACAGGCTCATGCAGGCAACCACACATATGCACACACACAACAGACAAAAGAGTGTGTGTGTGTGTGTGTGTGTGTGTGTATATGTCTCTACATGCTGTGTTGATTGTTCTGTGAAACTGCAGATGTGCATGCATTTTGTCTGTGCGTGTGTGTGTGTGTGTGTGTTTATGTATATATAATATATATATATATGTGTGTGTGTGTGTGTGAGTGAGTGTGTGTGTGTGTGTGTGTGTGTTTATGTATTGTGACGTCACGGGAGGCGACGCCACATTCAGCGGGGTTCTCAAGCAGTGCCAGGAGACCGTATTCGAACAAAACAAGGCTTTTATTAATAGTCCGGGGAAATTAATGCAAAACAACACAAAAGTCAGTTCTCTCGGGAGCTTTCAATGTTCACCGGTAAGTATAATCCCCAGGGAAGTATATTCCAAAAGCATAGTCGCGCCGCCGTCTGGTCTTCTCCAGCGTCCAGCTGCGTGACGGGGTTTCCTCCCCTGTCAACAACCCAAAACCAACACCCAACACCCAACACCACATGTGTCTCTTCCTTTTAAGCCTCCCGCTCATCAGCTCCTGACTCGCTTCAGCTGCGTGGGCAGCTGGCCCTGGAGGGGTGTAGTTCCCGACCCCGCCAGCAGATGGAGCCACAGCTGTCTGGGCTTGCCGCCACCTCAGGGGGATGCAACGTCCCTCCAGGACACAGCCCCCCCCCGTGACATCACATATCCCTCTCCTCGGGACCGACGTCCTCGTCGGGGACAACGCCGCGCAGACGGCGTCCCGCCGAGAGAGGGCATCCGCACTGCCGTGGTGCTGCCGGCCCTGTAGACAACAGAAAAGTTAAACGGTTGCAAGCTCCAACTACCTGGCCCCTAATGTCTCCCGGCCCACTGGCCCCACACACGGGCCCGAGCCGCTGGCTCGGCCCCCTGTCTCCGGCCCCACCGGGTCCCGGCCCCCTGGCCCGTCAGCCGGTCCTGCTCGGCCCTCCGGAGCCGGCCCCGGAGCGTGTGGATCTCCCAGCGCAGCCAGTCCTCCTCCGCCTCCTCCCGGCGGATGATGAGCCCCGGCTGACCCGTGGGCCTCTGCCGCCTCGGCGGCTGGCCTTGGCCTTGGCCCCACCGTGCCCAGACCTTCTTCCCGGTTGGCGGGCATGGTGGCGTCCTCCAGGGCGCCTCCTCCGGGTTCAGGGCCTCCGCCCGCCCCCTACAGTACCGCTGGATGTGGCCCCTGAGTCCGCAGGTCCAACACCGTTTGAGGCACTGCCTCTGCTGATGTCCGCTTCGGCCGCACCCCCAGCACCTCCGCTCCGGTGCCTTCGGCGGTGTCCAGCGCTCCGGCCGGCCCCATCCGCCGTTCCCTGGCTCCGTCGCTCTCTCCGCCGGGCCCTGGTCTGGCTCCTCTGGCGCCGACCGCCGCCGTCGGCGTCGCGTCCGCCCCTCCTCCACCTGCTCGGAGTCCGGGTCCGCCTTCGCTGCCGTCTGTGCCGCCGTCACCGTCAGAGCCGCCGCCGTCTGTCTACCGCAGTCAGCCCCTGGCGGTCGCTCGGCAGCTCCGTCGTCCGCCCCCCTGTTGGGTGGACCGCCGCCTCCGCCGTCATCGGAGCGGCCGCTCCCGCTGCCATCTCCGTCGGCGCCGCCGCTGCCGTCATCGTCGCTGCCGCGCCCGCTGACGTCTGCGCCGCCGCCTCTGCCGTCGTCGTCGCTGCCGCGCCCGCTGACGTCTGCGCCGCCGCCTCTGCCGTCGTCGTCGCCGCGCCCGCTGACGTCTGCGCCGCTGCCTCTGCCGTCGTCGTCGCCGCCGCGCCCGCTGACGTCTGCACCGCCGCCTCTGCCGTCGTCGTAGCCGCCGCGCCCGCTGCCGTCTGCACCGACGCCTCCACCGTCGCTGGAGTCCGCGTCGTCGGAGCCGTTGACGTCTGCGCCGCCCGGGTCTTCTGGCGGCGGGCGTCCGTCTGGGTCGCCCCGACCCTCTGGCGCCTCACCTCCGTCTGGGTCGCTGCTTCGGCCGATTCTGGAGCCGCCGCCTCTAGCTCACCAGACGCCTGCAGCCAGCTGTCCAGCGTCGCAAGGCGGAGCCGCTCCCTCTCTGCCTGCTCCTCCAGCTGCTTGACCAGCGTCTCCACCGTGCTGGCGTACCCCTCGATCTGCGCCTCCAGCTGGCCCCGCTCGTCCTCCAGCTGCCGCAGCCGTGCGCTGTCGGCCAGCTCCCGTCCCTCTGGTGCCGTCGGGACCCGCACCGCCTGTGCCTCCAGCCGTGCTTCCGGCGCCGCTCGCCGCACACCGTCGCCGGTCCACGCCGCGTACAGCGCCTCTAGCGCCGCACCCCCGGCATCTGGCTCCTCCAGCCGCTGCGTCTTCCCCACTGGCATCCCCCGTTGGGCGCCACTGTGGCCGGGTTCGATGTTGTGGGCCCCACGCAGCTCGTCGCAGAGGGCCTCCACGAAAGCGTAGCGTTTATGGCGCTTTGGCATCCTTTCCTCTCACGTAGAAGCCTATACCCACACCTATGCCTCTCCTCTTCCAGTTGGCGGGGAACCTACAGCCAACTTGGAACCCTGGGTGCTCAAACCGCCGGTTTTCTCCTCCGTCATGCACTATTCACGCTTGTATGCCCGCATTCTCCACCATCTGTGACGTCACGGGAGGCGACGCCACATTCAGCGGGGTTCTCAAGCAGTGCCAGGAGACCGTATTCGAACAAAACAAGGCTTTTATTAATAGTCCGGGGAAATTAATGCAAAACAACACAAAAGTCAGTTCTCTCGGGAGCTTTCAATGTTCACCGGTAAGTATAATCCCCAGGGAAGTATATTCCAAAAGCATAGTCGCGCCGCCGTCTGGTCTTCTCCAGCGTCCAGCTGCGTGACGGGGTTTCCTCCCCTGTCAACAACCCAAAACCAACACCCAACACCCAACACCACATGTGTCTCTTCCTTTTAAGCCTCCCGCTCATCAGCTCCTGACTCGCTTCAGCTGCGTGGGCAGCTGGCCCTGGAGGGGTGTAGTTCCCGACCCCGCCAGCAGATGGAGCCACAGCTGTCTGGGCTTGCCGCCACCTCAGGGGGATGCAACGTCCCTCCAGGACACAGCCCCCCCCCGTGACATCACAGTATATATAATATATATATGTTTGTGTGTGTGTGTGTGTGTGTGTGAGTGAGTGTATATATAATATATATATGTGTGTGTGTGTGTGTGTGTGTGTGTGTGTGTGTGTGTGTGTGTGTGTGTGTGTGTGTGTGTGTGTGTGAGTGAGTGAGTGAGTCCCTGTCTCCATTCTTCTTCACTGAATGGCAGTGCAGGAGTCAGCATGCCAATCAACTATTGTACGCTTGTCAATTTAATAATATTTCTGAGCGTTGACCTGCACAGTGCTACAGCCATGGCTCTATATTTCTGTGTGTGTGTGTGTGTGTGTGTGTGTGTGTGTTCCTATATAATTCTCTGTCTCTCTGCCTTTTTCACCTCGGACTAACCCTCACCACTCCCTCCCCCTCTTTCTCCCTCCCCCGGTCCCTGTCTCTCATTCTCTCCTTTATTAGAAGAAGATAGTGCGAATCCTTCATCTCTCCTCCACTAATTCTCTCCGTTATTGTCCCTCCGCTCGGCCTTCTGTGTCTTTGCACTCCTTCGCTTGTGTCCTCCTTTCTTTCCTCGCCGTGATCTATATTGCTTGCTTTTTCTGTGGGGTTTTTCATCTTTCCTTTCCCGTTATGCTCAAGCTTTTCTCCCATTCTTTTTTGTCTTTCTATCACCTCACACAGATGTCACATCCCTATAGCTTTCCTGCTTTCTCCCTCGGACCTCATCCCTCCATCAACATACCTCAACTTCCCTGCTCTCACCCTCTTTTCCTTTCTAACCTGCTGATATTCATATTCAACATTGTCCCTTTTTGCTTTTTCATCATCATAGGCTCATTTTGTCAACTCTATGTCCCCCTCTCATTCCTCAACCTCCCACCCTCCCTCCCTCCATCCTTCCTTCCTTCCTCATCCCTCTCTCTCTCTCCCTCCCTCCACCCTGTTCGTTCCCTGGGGAGGTCAGTAATAATGGTAGTGATGGAGTGAGAGAGGGAGGTGCGATTATTGTCTTGTCGGGAGTCAGAGGAATCGATCGGCCCAGAAATATGAGGCGCGAGAAAGAGCCGCTGTGTCAGATACAATAACCACCCACTCCCGGGGGCTTACACACATACATACACACACACATTTAGACACACACACAACATACAGACAGATACCCGCATTCGACACGAACATACACATTTATTTGGTTCAACGCAAGAGCAGACACTGACACGCCTGCACACTCGTAACCATCTTTCTTTTTCATTAACGCAATGCACACACATCCTTCTTCTTCTGTGGTGGATGAGCGTGGCGAGGCAGCCCAATCATCTACATGCTTTGATCTGAGATAAAGCATAGAAGTAGATCTGTTCTGATCATTCTTCATGCACAGATAAAGGGCAAGGCGAGGAAAATCGCTCACACACCTTTCACTCACGTAGCTATAAACAGACATAAACACACACATACGCGCGCACAACGCACACACATGCTCACACTGAGACCTTTCACTGCTGTTGCCTGGCAACGTGGCCAAGTGTCCAATCCGAGCCGAGAACGGTGGCCGGTGATGTCACAGCTGCTGCTGACCAGCAGGTCTGAGAGAGAAAGAGCGACGGAGGAGAAGAAAGTTTTGAATTGGAGAAAGAGATGGGGGGAGGTCGCTAGAAAAGAGTGGGATGATGAAGATGATGAGAGTGTTTGAAGGAAAGGAGGCAAAGCAGGTGAAGAACAAGCCGGGGGGAAAGAGGGGTGGGTCAAAGGAGCACACATAGAGAATGATTTTTATTTTAATTGGGAGAATATCAAGGCCTATTCTACACAAGAGCCTGCTTTGTCAGTGTAAGTGAACAGTTTGGTCTAAAGTGGCCTCAACGCTCCTCCAGCCAGTGATGAAGGCCACCAGGCCTGCTCTACTGCCAGAAGAAGAAGAAGAAGAAGAAGAGGAGGAGGAGGAGGAAGAAGAAGAAGAAGAAGAGGAAGAAGAAGAGGAGGAGGAAGAATATGTAGTAAAGAAGAAGAGGAAGAAGAAGAAGAAGAAGAAGAAGAAGAAGAAGAAGAAGAAGAAGAAGAAGAGGAAGAAGAAGAGGAGGAGGAGGAAGAAGATGTAGTAAAGAAGAATAGGAAGAAGAAGAAGAAGAATAGGAAGAAGAAGAAGAAGAAGAAGAAGAAGAAGAAGAAGAAGAAGAAGAAGAAGAAGAAGAAGAAGAAGAAGAAGAAGAAGAAGAAGAGGAAGAAGAGGGGGCGAGAGAAGCAAAAGAAAAAGATTTGAGCTTCAACCTTGGTAGCGCCGTGGGAGAGAGCGGCGTCTGTCTAGACGAGCTGGGCTCCCTATGGGCTGCGGAGATGATACCGAGAGGAGGGGAATGGTGTGAGAGAAGGATTGAGGGGCCAGAGGAAAAGGAGCGATTGAGAGGTATTAGGACAGGAGAGGAATAGGTGTTGTAAAGGTGTTGGCGGTGTGTGTGTGTGAGATGGCTCATGTCCCATGGTAGCCAACAGTGTGAGTGTGTTTTAGCCCCTGCTGCTTCTCATACAAAACCTCAACCTCTGTAGTCTCCACACTGCTAGACCTACTGTTTATAATCCTGCAACTCCTCATGGGGCTACACACACACACACACACACACACACACACACACACACACACACACACACACACTCACACACCTACCAGACTAGATTTTAAATCTCTCACCTTGTAGAATAGAGTCTTGCTCTCGGACTGTGAATAGGACTTGGTGGGTCCATCACTGAGCCGGGCTCTGTCCCCTCTTCAAGAAGAGGAATATGATGGATTATATGAATTAGAGCCCGTGTGTGCACCAGGCCTGAGGCTGCACTAGATATAGGAGGACGGAGCCATAGAGGGAGCCCGAACTGGTTTGGAGACCTCTGAATTGTCCCTGCAATGACCCATTATACACACCCAGCATCCTCACCCCCAGCTAACATCCTGTTTACAATCTTTTGATTCCCGTCTCGCCATCCCTCACCTTCATTCCCATCACTATTTCCCTTCTCCTTCATCTCCTTCCTTTCTTTTTCTATTCTACTATTCCTCTTTCCCCCACTCAGTAAACCCCCAACCCTCCCTACCTGCCTCTCCCTCTCTCGCTCAGACAGTGGAGTGATTGATGGTGCTCTAGAGGCCTCAGCTTCCCCCCATCCTCCTCCCTGGGGTCCCACTATCAGATTGAGTGTGTGTGTGTGTGTGTGTGTGTGTGTGTGTGTGTGTGTGTGTGTGTGTGTGTGTGTGTGTGTGTGTGTGTGTGTGTTTATTATCTGAGGGACGTAACTTAGTGGTGACTAAAACCCACTCTGAATAAACATAATTCATATTCCCTGGTATAAATCATAAATATAATGTAATTTCTAATTATATATTTATTCTATATTCCAAATGAATAATATCACAATTTATTTTAGGGAAGTGTTAATATGTCGTCTTCAATTGGGTCCATTTGCAGTCACCCCAATATCATCTAAGTGGCAAAGCTGGAGTGTTGCTAGGTCTGGTCTCCTTGGTAACCAAGGCTCAGACCTCCTTGGGGCAGGAAGGCCCCCCATGGCCATGAACTAACACACACACACACACACACACGCACACACACACACACACACACACACACACACACACACACACACACACACACACACACACACACACACACACACACACACACGCACAGAGCACACTTACATTCACCAGCCACCTATTGAAGCCACTCAAACAAACATGCACACACACATACACACACTAAAACACACACTTTGTGAGGTGGGTAGATTGGAGTTTGAACAACGGTCACGGCCAAAGCCAGGCTGCCCAGACGACCTCTGACCTCAGAGGAACGCCCCCTCCCCAATGTGCAGTCTGTCTGTGCTGCTGAAGGCCCGAACACGACCACACAGACAACGGGTCCAAATGGGTTAGTGGAACGATCGCTCTCAGGCCTTAAAATGTTCAATGTGGCAAATTCCTTGTTTTATCCGATCATCATGCTAAATAAAAGCAGCAAATCTTCACAGGTTAGCACACATTTCTGACTGATATATGACAGAAATGATGAGTCGATCAAAAATAACCGGCAGTTAGTTTTCTGCCGGTCGACCACTCATCAATCGAATAGCGTCTCAGCTGTAAATTCAGCTATTTACCCAAAGACATTGTGCATTTGAGTTTTTTTTAAGACTGCAAGGTGCCCAGGTTTATGTACTGATATAGTAAATACAAACGTATCTCAGAACATCAGTGTGTGTATGTGTTAAGATGTAAAAAGATGTCTCTGTGTATCGGAGAGCACCTTCAGCGCCATATGCACTTGTGAGTGTCTATCCAGCAGTATATTGGGCTGTTGTAAATCACCACATAAAGTATTTATAAGGTTAAACTTGGGAACTCTGCTGCCGTTAGCTTTTGAATTAGTGAACTCGGACCAAGGGAGAAGGGAGGGGAGGGGGGTGATCAGTGGTCTCCCTCGTCCCCTCCTCTGGACCTGGAGCTTATTTGTTGGTCAGGATTAGAGAATCAAGAGTGCCACCTTGTGGTTGGTTCGTCCTACTATCAGAGCGGCACTTTGGCTCTCAGATTTGATAATCTATGTTTGTGTAATCAATATTTCTGCTGAAACATGCTATTCTGCTTCCTCGAGATCATTCCCCGATGTCATATTTTCACTAATTCAACAGCTTCTTGGTCGGTTAATCCTTGTGGGCGATATCTGGGTGATCTGCAATGTTCCACTTTCACGCCACATCTATTCGTCACATGAAGAGACGTGCGGGGTGTCTCTCTGTGGTGCATCACGGTGTGCAGCCTACAGTGTGGGTTGGTCAGTGGTACAGTGAGGGTTGTGACAGACTTTTTCCTTCCGCTTGGGTTGGTAGCGGAGCTGTGGCTGGCAAACTCAGCCGAGGATGTCTCACATCTTCTCCTGTTGGTGCCGACCTCCCTCGACAGACCACCTCAACGCCCACTGATGTGCTCGCTGACAACAACCTCACCGTCTCACACGGACGACCGAGGAGAGATGGTCGTGACTCACGGTCGACAAAACACACTACGAGAGCTTGTTAGAACAGCTTGGAGTTCAGGAAACTCTGCTTATGGTGGAGCTTTTGAAGCCACACTGGGTCACATCTCGTGCAAATGTATCACACACTCTTCGGTCAGAATGTCAAGCCTGCTGTTTTTCACTTGCGTGTGTGAGCATGTGTGTGTGTGTGTGTGTGTGTGTGTGTGTGTGTGTGTGTGAGCGGCTGTTTCCAGCCGCGCCATCACTTTCCGTCGGCACCCGTCATCCCCCTCTTTTTCACCTCATGTATCTCTTCGATCTCCTCGCTCACTCACTCTCCCACTCTCTAACCTCTTGCGTGTCCCCCTTTCTTTCTCTTTTTTCTTTTGTCTTGTATTTTTCTCTCTTCGGTGCAGAGTTCCTACTCTTTTGAGGCTTACTTCCTGTTGTGTTGCAGGATGTGGGGAGGAGGTGGGGCTTGGGGGGTGTGGACTAAAGCGAGAGAGAGAGTCATTCTCTCAACCATTTGATTTAATACACTCCTCCTTTTTGGTTTGAGAGAGAGTTTTTCTTTACGTAGCATGCACACACGCTCTCCCACAGACATGACCAAGACAGCAGCAATAGCAGCAAAGGACTTCTTCAGTATGTGGTTGCCAGGTGAGTGACTGTCTGAGCAGCCCTCTCTATACTGCTGGCCTTCATTTAGCAAGACCAATTAAGCTTTGCGTGTGTGTGTGTGTGTGTGTGTGTGTGTGTGTGTGTGTGAGACAGAAAGATAACTGTGTCTATGCTGTTGATTAATGCCACTGGGTCTAACAAGCTCTGCTAATTAGAGAACATCAAAGAGCAAGAGGTGGTACGAAAAGGAATGGATGGAGGGATGATAGATGGATGGATGGGTGGATGGATGGGTGGACGTCTGTCGCAGGCAGAGGGAAAGGTCAGACACCTCGCCAGCCCATAGCATGCCTCTGTGTGTGTTAGAAACTGTTTATGCTATGAATGGTAAAAAATTAAAAAGGAAAAAAAGTGTCGGAAAATACAGTAAAAAAGTTTTTCTAAATGTCTTCTGAAAGCTAAACCAGGGTTTCAGCTGGTATTGTTGAATATTGGGATTTTTAAAAATGTGTCCTCATAAAACATGTTATATGTATTATCCAGCACTACAGCAGTGTTGCATTTGTTATATATCTATGGTTATAGATTTTTAGCACCTTGACACCGGGGTTAACTTTCTCTGTGTGTGTGTGTGTGTGTGTGTGTGTGTGTGTGTGTGTGTGTGTGTGTGTGTGTCGGAGGTTCTGGAATGTTACACTGATTATTGTTTTCAATTCAATTAATTCAAAAGACATTTTTATTACACTCCGATACAAAGATACTTGTTTAAAAAAAAGCAGAACAAAGATAATCAAAAGAGTCATTCTCGGTATTTAAAAATGTATAAAAGCCTTCGGCCTTGTTTTGGTGGTCAGCTCAGGCTGATAGACGTACCGGCAGAGATTCAGTTGACCGACAGCGAAAAGCACAGCAGGCTGTCCGCTGACTCACCTATTTCCAGAAATACATTTTTTTTAATGCCAATTAGCTCATACTTTACAGTCTTTGATGTCCTGATATGATTCTTGAAAATGCAGGCGTTAAGTGATTCATGGGTTAAAAATCGAAGAGTCACATCTCAACTGATGTGGTCACAGCTGTTTGTTCTGACCCGAGTGACACATCCTGATACATCACAAAGCGAATAAAACAAAGTGAGTGTAAATAGTACAAGTTAATTTAAAACAAACTTGTTATTATTATTATTCGTTATTTATTTTGATTAGTTAAAAATTATGGGGCATTATTTAGGTTTATTAAACAGTTCGGCAGTTTTGCAAATATATGCCAGATTTGTGTGATTAAATAAGTTATTTCCCCAACCTAAAACATTTCGATATAATTTTCATGCCTCCTGCATTTAAGTGCATCAATGCAGGGAAAACACAGATATGTATTATCACTCAATGAGCATAAGTCTGCAAACTGATGTTGAGGTTCTCATTGATAAAGGCCCCCCACAGTGACGTCTGTCTATATTCCATTTGCTTTTATTCATAAGGTGTTTTATCAGTTTATATTTTGCACTTTTAGTCATTAGTCATTTTTTCTGTATAGTTATTGATACAAACACCAACTTAACACTGATAAAACAACCAACAATGTCACATCTCAGGTTTTCCTTTAGCTTTTAACTCCATTATTAGATTTTCTTCTTCAATTCCTTGTTTCATTCTTAAATGACTTCATCTTATTTTTTTTTCTTCAGCTCCTTATTTCATTCTCAAATTCTGACGTCAACTTATGTCTTCATCTTCACGTGCAAAGGCTGTTGAGCTGGATAGCCGACTCTTTGATGAGCAGTTAAAAATGGAAAATATCTATTTGAAATCAAAATCGTTACCCCTCAGGGCGTCTTGCTTTTTGAAGACTGTAGTTAATGGGTATGATGACTTTAGTTTCCAGACACCTTTAATGATGCCGGGGTTGTGTCCTGAATGAGGAAGTAAGAGTGATTGTTGGTGGGGGGTTTGGGGGTCGGGGGGTGGGGGGGTGCGGGGGGCATTGGGGTAGTTACAGCTGAGTTTCATCTCAGCCAAAACACCCAGAGGAGAATAACAGAAACAGTCCAGAGTGAGCAGACACAGTTGTTCCTTGTTCATTCTCTATTGCATCATTTATTTATGACACAGGATTATACCGCAATAAATTTGCTCTGTTTAAGATATAGAGTATGCTGCAGCTCTGGTCTCAGTGGGTTAAACTTAAACCCTGAGCTTTGCTGCAAGATTAGTATAACATCTTAACGAGGGACGGAATAGGCATAGTAATCCAACCTTGTTCTTTGAAAAATGCTTCTTAACACTTCTTTAAAATACACATATACATGAAAATGTAGAGGCCACTGCCTCACAAATGTATTTAAACAAATTCACTGAAATTATAAAACCATTGCCAACATGTAACTCTGCCCCGTGCCAAGCACAATTAGTAGTGTGTGTGCAGCAATGTGTTGTAAAAGAGAGGGCAGGTTCTCAAAAGATAGAGTGAAAGAGAGGGAGAGAGCAGCCTAATATTAATAGCCTCGCTGACAGTAAGTGTTGGGTTTAGCACTCTGTGTTCAACCCGGTACAAGGGGAAGTCGGTAGGGGAAGTGAGAAAAAGACACAGCATCTTGATATACTGTCCCACTACTGTATTACTGACCACATTATCCACCATGCTACTGTCTGTAGGCCATTTTGAACCATGAATCAATACACACCTTCCCGGGTGTGCTGCGAGCGGGCTGGGACGGTACAAGAGGCGGCACTTTGGTAACTTCACATTATAGCTGTTTTATGAGCTGGACAATCATTTTATATGGTGCATTTGGCTTTGGAATATTGTGCACTGCCCACATTGATGATTGGAGCGCAAGATAGTCCTCTGTAGTCGGCTCTCCATTGGCTCCCTGTAAAATTCAGGATTGACTTTAAGGTTTTAGTGCTGACTTTCAGGGCCTTAAACGGTCAGGCCCCACAGTATATCCGAGACCTTTTGAAGCCGTATCTCCCTAGCCGGACTCTTCGGTCCTCTGACCAAAATTTGCTTGCAGTCCCTAAGACTCGTTATAAGACCCGAGGGGACCGGTCTTTTCAGTCTGTTGCTCCCAGACTGTGGAACGCCCTGCCCCTGTCCATGCGTCTGGCTGGCTCTGTTGTCTCTTTTAAAAAGGACCTGAAAACTTGCTTATTTAGGAAAGCTTTTGGTTGATGGGTTCTCACTAGCGTCCCTTTCCTTTGATATATGTATGTATTTTATACTGTTTGTCCTACCTATTCTGTTGTACAGCACTTTGTGATTTTATCTGTGAAAAGCGCTTTATAAATAAATTTTACTTACTTACTTACTTACTTACAAAATGCACAGTTTAGCGTTACAATTTAAAAAAGACATACATTTGTGCATCTTGAGGGGAAGACTTTATATTTTCATTAGAAATTGACTCACAGTTTTTTGGTTTCACCAATAGCCATGATGGCAAATAATGCCAAAACAGCAGCCATATGTAATGTTGGAATAACCACAAATATACCCTAATAATAGCTGAACCAGATGTTTGACCAAATTAGTTGTTTTTTTTGCAGAAGTCTATTTATTTTAGGAAATCCCTGCAGTATGTGTGTGTGTGTGTGTGTGTGTGTGTGCGTGTGCGTGTGTGTGTGTGTGTGTGTGTGTGTGTGTGTGTGTGTGTGTGTGTGTGTGTGTGTGTGTGTGTGTGTGCGTGCGTGTGTGTGTGTGTTTCCATGTCCTGATCCCAAATTATAACCAATGTGGTGGCAGATTGGAGATTTTAGCTCATAGCCACTTCCCCCTTCGCATAAAGACACGCTGCATGTATCAAAGTCCACAAGTGAATGTATTTTTAATCAATAAGTGGCTCATTTCATCTGTAAGTTCTTGTCTTTATAAAGATTGCAATTGACTGATTATTCTGTCTTTTAAAAGTGGCATCAGGTCAGTGATGGCAGTCGTCCTCTCCGTGTGTCACTGCTGCCCCCCGATGGTGAAAACAGTGCTCGCTTGTTGGAATTGCACTAGTTTGAATAAAAGTATTTAGTGTGTTGTATTGATAAAAGCTGAGCTCTACGCATATGGGGAAATGAAAATGTGCTTTAGTGTCAGTCAGCGCCTTCTCATCTGCAACGTGAGAAACAACAGGATGAAGAGAGGAGAGATAAAGTGGAGAGGAAGGGGGGAAAGGGGAGAGAGAAAAAGGAGGAGGGAGACTGAGAGTTTATTATGCAGGTGGCAGATATAATTAGTTGGTCGTTGGGCAGATTTGCATGTTTCACAAAAGGGAAGTAGCTGTGTGTGCATGTGTGTGTGTGTGTGTGTGTGTGTGTGTGTGTGTGTGTGTGTGTGTGTGTGTGTGTGTGTGTGTGTGTGTGTGTGTGTGTGTGTGTGTGTGTGTGTGTGTGTGTGTGTGTGAGAGAGAGACAGAGAGAGCTTTCAGGGAAGAAGGGGGAACATGAGAGAAAAAAAGGTTTCAAATGGACACAACAAAAAGTAGTCTTTCAGTTTGTGGTTTCAGACAAATAAAAAGTTCTGTAGTGAGTTGATGCCATTGGCTGAATAATAAAACAAAACTACGACACACACTATACAGACATGTAAACCACAAATTCACACACACACACACACACACACACAACTCTTCTTGGTTCAGCCTCATCCCAATCTTTGTGCCAAAATGCTCCACTCCTTTTTGTAATAAATACATTTAAAGACTTGCATTTATTGCCCCGGTCCCTCCTGTTGCCATCGGGACTGTCCCAATACAGTATCAGAAGTGATGTGATAACACACACAAAGTGATGACACACAAAGTGTTGAGTTGCTCCCACGTAAAACACCTTGAGTTAAATTTAGAACAAGCTAACAGCTCAGGTCAACCTACTCTTCTGTTCAACCGCTAATTGGAAAGAATGAATGAATGTGGGCTGGATGCAGAGTGTGAATGATTCAGCCACATTGTTTGTTGTACAGTGTGTGGGCCTGACCTGAAAACACTCTAACCTCTCGAAGATCGACGCCCTGGACATCCTCGTTCCCATTTCGTCGTCGGGATTCTGATCACCTGCTTCGACAATGTGTTCTGCTTCTGTCTGCATTTATTCCTCTGAGACAGATTTAAGAATGAGCCTCGCTGACTTATTTATCGGTGTGTCTTCCTGTTGCAGATATCAGGATGTCAAAGGCAGTAGAGGTCGAGAAAATAGGGGCCGACTCACCGTTGGAGGGCACAGGTAAGATGTGCTGCTGTTAGTGCCAGCAAATATACAAAGCACATCCATATAGTGTATATAAAAAGTAACACGTACTTGATATTGTATTGTCGTTGTCTGACGTTTGAGCTCAACGCGGGATGACTTTCTCACTTTTTCCTTCCCCTCCCACACAGACTCAGAGCGGAATGGGCCTGAATCAAATCACCAGGTACGTCTGACTCCTGTGCTCATAAGCCACTATTATCTCCCACCTCTTTCACCCACATAATTAATGCAAAGAACAATAACACTGCCAGTCAGATAGTTTGTACGGCTGGCTTTTTACACTATCGATACATTTTTTCCTGCGGTCTATATGATGTCAGAAAACTGTGGAAATGCAGTTTATCGGAGGCCAAGATGTCATCACGAAAAGCTTGATTTGTCCGATTTACAGAAAGAAAATCCAAACTGACATTGTCAATTGACAATGAAATAGCAACAAATCCTCACATTAAAGCAGTTAGACACAGCTTGATAAATCACTAAAACTAGTTAGAAATATCAAAATGAATACAAAATATACTTGTTGATAAATCAGCTATTTATTTGAGCAAATAAAATAGATACAATGAAATATGATGCATTTTGGCAGTGTATGGAATCGTTTACATTTTGTACTACCTTGTTATTTGCAATTGCCTTCATCGTTTCAAGTGGTGATTGTAAAAAGAAATTAATTAATCATTAATATGAGGTCTGTTTTGTCTCCTCTAGGCTCACTCAATGAAAGTCAATCCCTTTCCCCTTTCACCGACCCTGTGCAGCAGCAAGGTGTGTGTGTGTGTGTGTGTGTGTGTGTGTGTGTGTGTGTGTGTGTGTGTCCGTGTTACTGAACTGCCTCTGCATGTCTGTGCATATGTCTGGATTTGTGTTTGTGCATCTTTTGTGTACACTGGGTTTATAGACCGTATAGCTGCCTCCTCTTTGTATTCATTATATCGCATTCAATTGTTCTTTTGTCGCGTTCGACGTTGAGGTTCATAATGTGTGAGTCTCCACCCAGTTCTATATGTATACACAACCGAGAGTATGATGGCCCTTCCCCTGCACGAAGTGCATTGAGAATTGAAATATATCTATAATGTTACAACTTTCACTGAAAGGTTAAATTGACCTAGTTTGCATATGCAAATTAGTAAGCTGGAACAGTGCCCTTCTGCCAGTTCAAACATGCCGGATCCCGGGACTAAAGATGATCCCTTTGTGCAAGAAAGAGACAAACTAGTGGACTCTCATTGCCTGAGACAGACGAGACACGCATTTCCATCAGTTTACTCAGAATTTAAACACTCAGCGCTATCTTGAATCATCAGGTAAGCTGATGGAGTTGTACGTTTCTAATTAACCTTTTTGACCTGTTCTAAGTTCTGGGACATGGTGGTTTCCTGCCTTAACATGTTACAATTCATGCTGGAAAGGAGAGGCGTAATTGCAGTTTTCAGCAATAATAGGAATGAGCTCATTCTATATATGTTGTTTTTTTTACATTTTCTTGATGTTGTCCTCCATTTTTCTTTCACACAGAATAAGATGGAGGAGTGTGGTGAGATGTCCCCGGCTCTTCCTCTCTCTCACGGCCCGACCCCCTCACAGACGGCCCTGCAACACACACAGCTCATGCTGACCGGCTCCCAACTAGCAGGGGTAAGACAGACCCCTGTATTGCATGCACACAGACACACACTTTGCTTTGCTTTTACCCTGCTTGCTTCTCTTGTGCTGCTTTTTGAACACTTTGTTTCCTTCTTTTTCTCCTGTCTATTTCCTCTCTGTTCTTCTCTTTTCTTCTCTTTTTTTCTTCTCTTTTCTTCTCTGTTCTCCTCTCCCTCTTCGCCAGTTGACAGCTCTGTTGCCAGCACAGCAGCAGCTGTTGCTGCAGCAGGCTCAGGCGCAGCTTCTGGCTGCAGCTGTGCAGCAGTCCAGTGCAGCCCACGCCGCTCATGCTGCCCACGCAGCCGCCCAAGCCAATCAGCAAGCTCAGGCAGCCGCAGCAGCAAATCAGCAAGCCCAGCAGCAGCAGGCTGGACAAACAGGGCAGCAGGCCCAGTCGCAGTCCCAGGGACAGAGCACACAAGAACAGACAGCTCAGAGTGTCTCTGTCCCGCCCCCTCCACCCCAGCTCACCCTCTCCCAGCCAATCCAACTCACCGCCCAGGTACTGACTGCCAATCCAAGCTTCTTCCTGGTGAGCGACTTGATTAAGGAACCAGTATCAAGCCATGGAACAATTGTTCTTGCATCTCTATTGTATATTTCATGATTCACAGTTTCCACCTTTCACAAAAACACACATTTTCCGTTTCTTGTCTCGTACCATCTACAATAGCAAAGTTTCTCCTCCTACTTCTATGTTTTCTATAAGTCCTAATCTGCTGATGGAGAAAGGTAACAACACATTTTTGTGTGACTGCGCTGTGTATCTGTCTCTGATAAAGTCATACATATGTGTTATCTGTCTAATCTGTCCATCATTGTCTCTTGATTGAACAGGACATCCAGCAGCTGCTGCAGCTTCAGCAGTTGGTGTTGGTGCCCGGCCACTCGCTCCCGTCTCCTGCCCAGTTCCTCCTCCCACAGGCACAGCAGGGCCAGCAAGGTGGGCAGGCTTCTCACTGGGATAGCGTTTTGTGTTATTGGCAGAAACAATTTGCTAACATCATTTTTGTTTTTTTGTTTTATTGTTGTTGATATAATTAATGGTGATAATTTATGTGTTTTTCTTTCCATCAGGACTCTTATCGACACCAAATCTAATTTCGCTACCTCAGCAAAACCAAGGGAGCCTGCTGTCTGCTTCAAATAGAATGGGACTCCAAGCACATGTAGGAAACTCAAGCTTAGTCAGTGGAAAAGTGAAACCAGCCTCTGCAACAGCAATAAACTAACGCTTCTGTCTTCCCTCTTGTTCTCACTTTCGTTCCTCTGACGTCGTACTCGTCACAGCGAGATAAAAGTATGGAGGTGAGCGGTGTGACCACGGTGCCCTCAGGGACCTCTCACCCCGAGGAGCCAAGTGATCTGGAGGAGCTGGAACAGTTCGCCCGCACTTTCAAACAGAGACGCATCAAACTGGGATTCACACAGGTAGGGAGAGACACCTACTGTGTGTGTGTGCATGGGTAGGTTACATGAGCAGTTGCTCAGTCTTTGATGTAATTTGACTGTACTGCTTTTATCCCTCCACCAGGGAGATGTCGGTTTGGCCATGGGGAAGCTGTATGGCAACGACTTCAGTCAGACCACAATCTCTCGCTTTGAAGCCCTCAACCTGAGCTTCAAGAACATGTGCAAGCTAAAGCCACTGCTGGAGAAGTGGCTCAATGATGCTGGTGAGCTCTCATCAAACAGAACTTTACATGCAGACTAACATGTGTTCTTTAAAAACGTGCTTGTAGAGTCAGACACTCATCTGTTTTTATGTTTGCTCTCCTTCATCAGAGACCATGTCCATAGACTGTACCTTGCCCAGCCCCAGCTCCCTGTCCTCTTCTTCTATGGGCTTTGACGGGCTTCCTGGTCGCCGCAGAAAGAAGAGAACCAGCATCGAGACGAATGTACGCGTGGCCCTGGAACGCGCATTCATGACGGTAAGACGATTAACCTTATTATCTAATTAAAAAGAAGAAATTTAAAAAGTGTTTTATGAGTTTAATTTGTTTAGTCATTATTTTTTCCGCTGAGATTTTAAATATCAGTGCTCTTTGTGTTGATATTAAACATCATGTGTCTGAAATATAATGAAATGATCTGAATTCCTGTCTCTCCCTTTGCAGAACCAGAAGCCTACCTCAGAGGAGATCCTGCTGATCGCAGAGCAGCTAAACATGGAGAAGGAGGTGATCCGGGTCTGGTTCTGCAACCGCCGGCAGAAAGAAAAACGCATCAATCCCTCCAGTGCTACCCCTCCCCTGCCCAGCCAGCCCCCCACTGCCCCACCAGCGCACAAACCACCCTGCTACAGCCCTCACATGGTAGATATCCAACCTCAACATCATTGCTGCGTATTACGATATTTAGTAATAAAATGTTCTTCAGCTGTCTGTAGTTTCAGAACCCTGAATCTGCCATTTTTTTTTCTCTCTGCCAGATGTCCAGCCAGCTGTCGCAGGCCGTGACCAGTCTCAGCACAACCGTGACCACCATGTCCCCTGGCTGCCCCCTGACTTCCAGCCTCACCTCCACCCACCCATCTCTCAGCTCCGCATCCTCCCCGGTGACTCCTCCTCCCCGCAGCACGGCCAGCCCAGCCACCCCCAGCCACAGCACACTCAACCTTAACACAGGGTAAGAGACCATGACCGTTCACAGTACACCACCCGGGATTCCCCCATCAGTTTACTCGACAGCAGTTATGACAACTTTGGATTTTCCACGTACCTTTAGGGATTTGTGTTCTCCAAAGTAATTCATAAAGCAGAATCTGGAAATATTTCTGTTTCACTGCTGTGAGGTTTCCAGTTCCCTCGTCTCTATAATAATGGGTTTATTAAATGGCTCTTTTATGTCAGTAATTAACCCACTTACGTGTCTTTTACGTGTCCTAAAAAAGAAGACGCTTAACGTCATCACGCCAAACACTAGCCGGCCTTTAGCTTAGTGGTGGTGACGTTGAAGTCATGTGACCGTCTTGTAGCTTGTTTACATCCATACATACAGCTTTATGGTGTTTAATTGTGAAGCTTATCTTGATGATGGAATAGAAATATCTCATTGAGGAAACCAGTGCGATGCTCACTGCCGGGTTGGCCTCCAAAAATACGTCATCCCTGCAACACTCTATATATTGGGTCAGCAGGAAAAATGTCAACATGATGTCTATTGAGAGAAGGATATTACAAAACCTGATTAAGTCAAATTAAACCTACTACCTCTCAATATTCCACTAAAGTTGAGGAATAAGCTTTTTTGTCATTTGCAATGACTGATCCTTTAAGTATTAGATCTCTGTTTGGTACAACTGAATACATTTAGGCAAATTCTTTAATGTGCCACTATTTACAACCACACATTTCCATAAACATGCTCATCATGAACATTGTACCGCACCATCCTCGGTTCACCTGCAGTTTGTAGTTGCTTGTTTGGGCACACACAAACACACACACACTGATATCCCAACATGCCATTGGGCACCACTGTGCTGCAGTGAACACTAACCCTGTGTGTGTTTGTGTGTGTGGTTCTTATGTCCACAGCTTATGGCGTATGGGTAAAAAGAACGGTGACGTGTCTAACTACATCACCGATTTTGCTGCAAACTTGAGGTGAATGCGACCGAGACACAGACATGCCGATGACGCGGCACAACACAGTTTTGTTTAGTGCAAAATGCTGTGTTCTTGTTTTTAATTACCTCCAAGATAAATGCATAGTTGATGAGAGTTTTGGTGCTATACAACATGTTCCAAGATGTTCTGTTTCTTCTGCATTTCTAACCTCTTGTTTACGTCCGCACAGCCAACAGCTAACTACGGCTCTTTATCTGTGCAGGGCTGCATTTGCCCTCCGCTTGTCCTTGCCGCTAAACCTGCTTTTTTTCTCACCTTTTCTCCTCTGCCTGTCTGTCTGGGTTCGTATCTATTCTTGCACATGTATGTTGCTGCGTGCCTGCTTTGTGTGTGTGTGTGTGTGTGTGTGTGTGTGTGTGTGTGTGTGTGTGTGTGTGCGTGACACAACAGGAACACTGTGATGGGAGTTAACACAGGGATGAACCAAGCCCTCCTCGGTAACAATCCCCTGGCTACTATCCAAGGTGTGTGTGTGTGAGAGAGAAAGAAATGGGTTTATTTCAGGAGAGTGAAATAAAGAGAAAGCTTAGCATCAGCAGCACTGATAAACAGAATATAATTTAGAGGTCAGTGCTGAGGTGGTGTACTTTATTATTTCGTTACTGGGAAAATCTTAGGGTCACAGAATACACAGAAAATATGCAGAGAAGAGTGTTTATTTTCTGGCAATGCATTCTCCTCCTCTCCTCTCTCATTTATACACTCCCACACACACACAGATGCTCAAAGTCAAACACATAGTGTACACGACACATCTCATCTCACACACCTTCCTACACTTGAGAACAACACAAGAATAGCACAAGAAAACACAAAGGCCTGCAGTCCTGCAGAACTGACCCCCAAACAATCCAGACCACCGTCAGCTGAGCTAATTTCCGATGAGAAGGGGTAGGGAGACGTATTAAAAACAGAAGTGTGATGATGAGTAATACAGTCATGCATGGTGGGTGAATCAAATCGTGCTGGTAGACTGCAGACTGGAGACACAGATGGATAGGCAGCCGAGGGCGTTTGCTCGTCCACAGCACGAAGCAGCTGAGGCAGAGATTGTTGTAGAGTGGAAGAATGACTTCTTATAATGTTACCATCAACATCCATGACTCCATCCCATCAAGTGTGTGAGTGTGTGTGGCAATTATTATGTTCGTGCATGGGCTAAGTTGTTGTGTGTCTGTCTGTGCTGTCTCACTCACCTTTAGCCTTTCATCTCTTCATTTCATCATCGGTCAAATGTGTTGATGTGTTGGAAAATGTAACAAAACAAATGGTGTAAAACAATTTAATGTATATTTAAAAAAAATATGTTTTGGGGCTGTTTATGGCGTTTATTTAGGGTTTTCAGTTGTAACTATCAACTTTGAGTATTAGAGCAACAGGGTCACAGAGCAAGAGCTTCATTTTAGACTCACTATTTCACCTCACGTTGATGCTAAACACTCACACATCGAGCGATCGATCACTGAGGAGGCAGAAATAACAGTTCCTTCACCAAAGGTAGCCTCGACAGACTACAATGCCGTGCACAAGACATTTTGAGTAGTATGGATGCTTTTTCTGTTTTGCCGTTGCTATGCAATCATGAGCATTATTAGGGCGCTTCACGTGTACAATTTTGTGTATGAAAGAAGAGCTGCATGAAGCACTATTCACAGCCAATCCTCGACCCTGTTTCCATAACAACTTACCACTCAAGTCAGCTTACCTGTTGCTGTGGTTTATCTGATCCCACAAGATTATCTTGGTACAGATATTAAACAATATGCAGGTATTCTTTATTGGCATAGTGATTTAATTGTGTATACATTGTTTAGTTTTTTTTATTCTCCCTTAAACCCGACAGGTGCTCTTTTTTAACAGAGTAACCGCACTCTGAGCACATTGAGGCCGCGCCCTGAGCTTTCCATTTAAATTGGGTGGTGGCAGTTATCTCCACCTACTTCTGCTGAATTCAACAAGTTCAGGCACTTTGTCTCGCTTGGCTGTATCGGAAATTATTAACTTAAGTAAAGGCAGATGAGCAAACAACAATGATGAAAAAGCACTGGATGGTTCCTATTAATAACAAATAATAAGCTTTTGTTTTCCTTTTGGAGGCGCTTAAAGGAAGATTAAGTTTAAAAGAAAACACAGTACAACCCATCCATCCATCCATCCATTATCTGAACCGCTTATCCTCTTTAGGGTCGCGGGGCGCTGGAGCCGATCCCAGCTGTCATTGAGCGAAGGCTCAACCCAGTCACCCCGAAATTATTGCTTAGGTTTTGGAAATAAAAATACTTAATTAAGGGTGGAAATAAAAACAATGTAACGCGACAACGTAACGCGGCAACGTAACGCGGCAACGTAACGCGGCAACGTAACGCGGCAACGTAACGCGGCAACGTAACGCGGCAACGTAACGCGGCAACGTAACGCGACAACGTAACGCGACAACGTAACGCGACAACGTAACGCGACAACGTAACGCGACAACTTGACGAGACTACTTGACGAGACTACTTGACGAGACAACGTAACGCGACAACTTGACTAGACTACTTGACGAGACTACTTGACTAGACTACTTGACGAGACAACTTGACGAGACTACTTGACGAGACTACTTGACGAGACAACTTGACGAGACTACTTGACTAGACTACTTGACGAGACAACTTGACGAGACTACTTGACGAGACTACTTGACGAGACAACTTGACGAGACTACTTGACTAGACTACTTGACGAGACAACTTGACTAGACTACTTGACGAGACAACTTGACGAGACTACTTGACGAGACTACTTGACGAGACAACTTGACGAGACTACTTGACGAGACTACTTGACGAGACAACTTGACGAGACTACTTGACGAGACTACTTGACGAGACAACTTGACGAGACAACTTGACGAGACAACTTGACGAGACAACGTAACGCGACAACTTGACGAGACTACTTGACGAGACAACTTGACGAGACTACTTGACGAGACAACTTGACGAGACTACTTGACGAGACTAATTGACGAGACAACTTGACGAGACAACTTGACGAGACTACTTGACGAGACAACTTGACGAGACTACTTGACGAGACAACTTGACGAGACTACTTGACGAGACAACTTGACGAGACTACTTGACGAGACAACTTGACGAGACTACTTGACGAGACAACTTGACGAGACTACTTGACGAGACTACTTGACGAGACAACGTGACACGCGACAACGTGACACGCGACAACGTGACACGCGACAACGTGACACGCGACAACGTAACGCAACAACCTAACGCAACATAAATAGCATAAATAAATAACAACCGCCCTTAGCAGACTGTCTTATAACGTTACAACCAAGCATAAAGCATAAAGTCAGTGTTCCGTGGTATTCCTTTAATCTTTTTCTCTTCTTTCTCCCTCCCTCAGCCCTAGCAGCCAGTGGTGGCCATCTGCCTCTTTCCAGTCTTGAGGGGGCCGCTAAGATGATGCTGGGGGCCTCTGGGGGCCAGGGAGGGTGCCTGCCCTCCTCCCTCTTCCTCAACCACCCCGCCCTCCTCCACTTGGGCCAGAACCACGGCGCTGGACTGCTCAGCGCTGCCCTAGCCAAAGCCTCCCAGGCCTCCCAGGCCTCCCCCTTCCCCTCTGCCAGCAGCATAAGCCCCACCCCCTGCTCCCCCTCCCCTTGCTCTAGCCCCGCCTCTTCCTGCTCCTCCAGCGAAATGGCACACAGCCCACCCTCTCTGGGCGGAGCAAATATTGAGTGACCGCGCCAAGGGCCAATCAGAGAGGAGGAGGAAGGAGGAAACGAGAACCTCGCCTTTCACACCAAAGCTATCTCTTTCTCTCTCTTGCGCTCTTCTTCCGTTATTTTTTTCGCAATGGCTCTCTCTCTCTTTCTCTCCCAGTCTTTCGATGCCAAAAATACACAGAATGAAAGAGGAGAGAGGGAGGGAAAGAAGTGAAAGAGGGGAGAAGGGGGGGAAAGGGGAAGATTGAAACCAAAAATCTTTATCTATCCAAATAGATGGAGAAGAGGCAACGTGGGACCTTTTTGTCAATAACCGTGATATCGACATGGCACCTCTCCACTCTGTCTCTCTAAAGGAAAACACACCAATGACTCTTTAGCAAAGAGACGGATGAGACGGCAGAGAAGCATGTCAAAGTGCGTAAACCAAAAATGACAAAAGATAACTTTACTATGTGACAAAGGAATGGCGGCAAGGACAACAAAAATGGAGAACCGTGCTTACATTTTCCCTTTTTTAATTATTTCGAAAAGCTGCGGGTCTGAAGGAAGAGTAGGGAGGATGAGTTTAAACCAAAAATTTACCTGAGGAGGAGGCGGAGGAGAAATACACAATGACAAAAAAAAAAAAAAAACGACAACCATACCAAAATCCCAAATACCAAAAACCAAAAATACGGAGAGAAAAGCTTTATTCAAAGGACGTGTAAATATTGAAGCTATCCAGGACCAGGACTCAACTGCTACAGCTACACACACACACACACACACACACACACACACACACACACACACACACACACACACACATCAAGAGCCAACCCATCCTTGTCAACTCATCCTGTCTGTGTCTGCTCATGTGTCTCTTATAGGTTTTCATGCCAAATATACTGAATAATTTTGTAAAAGATTGTTACCAAACCAGTCAGGAGCTCATGTATGAATGATTGTCACTGTATCTTCATGTCTCTTTGCCTACCTCTGGTTCCAAGAGCATAGGATAGCTTTCCTTTCCCCTTGTTATTTCCGAATTCATTGACAGAGGTTTGTTATTCAGTTTCTGTTTTTTACTCTTTGAGGATTTGTTTTTTTTATTATTTATTAGTATAATTTTATACTCCAACTCCTATTTATTGTTGCAGCTTTTCTTAGTGCTAGCTTCTGGGGTTCAAATCATCATCAGTGTCATCATCATTGTCTTCATCATACGCATTGTTGTCATCAATGTGCATTTTGTTTTTGTTTTTTTAACGTGACTATTCTGCAGAAGCAGAGAGGACGCAGGTGAAAAGATGCTCACCAAGTGCCACAGATCCAAAATAGAGTTGGCACGCTGCGAGCTGATTTCAAGGTGTGAATGAATTTATTAAGACCTGAACAAGGGTCATATTGTGCTCTTAATCAGACCTCACTCTTATAGATAACCCATTACCAGGGACTCCATGGCTAAATGAACATGCCCTGGAAAACTTCACATACTGAAAATGGCGCTTGTTAAGAGTGGTGACCATTTTGAAAGTATGAAATAGGGCTGTGATTGGAGATTTAAAGTAATAACCGTTGAGACTGAAGGCTAAATAAGTCAATAAAGCCAAGTTTAGTCACAGCCGGCTCTCATTCCTGCCTCGTCAATCAGCATAGACACCCCGATACCTGTCTGTCTAGACATGTTTACTGATATTTGTCTGTTTCCATCATCACTCCATCAATCACATTTCACTGTCATTTTCCACTTCAGACTGCCATTAATTCTCAAATGGAAACCAAAGCATTCTCAAGGCTGGGCTGTTCTTGAAGAACCTCAGCCAAGACATATGAACACAATAAAGACCCAGAGGGGCTGAAGACAGGACGTAAGCCCCCTGGTATAATACCCTCCACCTGGCCCGTCCAAAAACCCACGGGGGAAGCTTTAAAAGGGAACTGATCCTTTACTCCGAACCCCCAGAAAGAAGGGTACACCGGGACAGGGCGGAAAAGGGACACACTGTAGTGAGGGGAGCAGGCGTCACACTTTTTTTGTAAGAGGATACCAAAAATAAACCCAAACCAAAAAAAACACAACCCAAGGAATGACAGAAGCAAACCAAAAAGAACCCTAACCAAATGTGGCTGGAGGGAGGAGGGGAGGAGGACAAAATGCAGGTGTCGAAAGACGTGAGGCCGTCTGTCTATCCGTTAGCTTTAGGGCTGCAGCATACGCCCCATTCTGAAACTGTGTAGCATGGAAGGAGGGATGGATAGACAGGCGGACAGAAGAAGGACAGACAATTCCTCCCCTCCTCTGCCTCTCACTCTCTCCAGCTCCGCCCTCTGGTCCTGGATGGAGCTAAACGCAAATGACCTCACTGAACTGAAATCTTCTAAAAAAAAAAATCTGATTTTATTTTTCTGTTGGTTGGTTCTGATTGTTTTATCTCTGCTGTGTCTCTTGATGCCGTTTTATGTACTGTACTTTAGTGCTTATTACTCATTTGGAATAACGTACTCGCTTACTTACTACAAGAGCTCCTTATTTTTTTCGTAGTCGTGCTAGAGATTTTTATCAGGTGGTTGGAAAAAATACTGTGAAAATTTAGCTTCCAGATTTTTATTAGATAAAGAAACAGACTGTCTTGGCAGAAAAAAAGACACACAAAAAGCCAAAAACAAAGAGTTGAATAGCAAACCTTAAAAATGCCAAACCAAATACTGAACCAAACCAAACACAGTAGAGAGGAACAGGAGCGGCCTTCTCTGCATGAGGGCACAGAAATGGGTCAATTTGTCTGAGGTGAAAAAATGAAAAGGGTCTGCTGTGATGTCTTGTCATTAATTTTGACCCCAGAGACGGCATAATGCACATTTCAGACACAGAATAACACGCACAGCCGCGGCCTCAGTCAGGTTGACCGTTGGAGAGATGGACGTAAACGTATCCAAAGATTATTTGGTTTGATCCACACCAGAAAACAGTCGACACGCGAGAATCGTTTCATGAACCAAACTTTAGATGTGGGGTTTGCACCTTAAAGGTGAAACCTTTTCTCCACATTGACTCTTAGACGGAATGTATCTGTTAGTGCTTCTATAGATTTTGTAGAAAAAAAGATCTATGTTCTACTGCTTACTTATCGCTAATGTATTAAAAAGAAAAAAAACGTACAAAAAAGACTTTGAGAAAAAAAAAAGATCCTAAAAACATTGATGATGATAACTTGATTTTAGACCAAAAATTTTAACTATCTCTCTTTGGACTTTTTTTATTTCTCCTTATTAATGACGATTTAGACTTTTGATTGTACTATTTATTCAGGGTAGGGTTGATTTAATTGCTTGTTATCTTTTTTGCCTTGCTATTTATTTCCTAATTTATTTCTAGCGGTGCTTTTTTTTTTTTTTTCTGGGATGTATTTGTGATGTATTTGTTTTTGCCCCCTGCTGAAGTTCTTTCTTACTTCTTTAAACCAAATAATACCAAACATGCAACCACAGGTCCTGTATGGACTTAATAAGGGAATGTGGCTGATTAGATGGTCAGCCACTAAGATATTCTCCTCCTCACTGAGACGACTCTCCTCTTAAAGGGGAGGGGAAGCTCACAGTATTGAGAGGCAGCACTGTGTTGATTAACACCTCATCGTTTGCAGGATTTTTCAAGAGAAAACAACAATTTGGCAGAAGCGTTCTGGACACATGCCTTTGTTTCCCTTGATACAAAGACAAAAAAAAGCAAGTTGAAATTCTGTTTCAATGGAGAACACATAAATATAGTTTATGTGTGGAAAAGCTGCCAGAGTTACAGCATGAGGTGTTCTTTGAGACGCGGTGCTGCTTCTGTTCTCGCTATTTTCTCCACAGGGAGAACACACTGAAAGCTTTACAGCTACACAACCAAAAACACAAAAGAAGAAGATCAACTGGGGCAAAGGTTTTTTTACATGATAGGGAGGAAAGAAGGAGGCAAGAGAGAAGAGGGCGATTTTGGATTTCCAGTCGTAAATTGCCTGCTTACCTCTCACATTGTCTCTTTTTCAGTTTTTGTTTCCACTTTTCTAGAAGTTGGTTTAAAGTTTTTTCTTCATCCACTGTAGGATGTAAAAGAGAGATAGTTCATCATATACCTCATATTCTTTGATGATAAACCAAATAGATGAATGCTTTAAAATGCGGGGTTCAAGAGGGGATCAGGGTACCGGGACGGTACGCGTGTGGACAGTGTGTTTGTATGGCTGGGAGCAGACACAGCAAGGTCAAAGGTCAAAGGTCTCTAGCCTAAAGGCAGAGGTTTGGGATTGATCTGGGAAGTAACAGATCATCCACTAGATTGCAGTTTTTCTCCATGGGATTCAGAAGGGGCCATTTAAGGTCAGAGGGCCACGCTGGTTCATGCTCTGGTCCACACACGCGCAGACACACACACACACACACACCTGGTCCCCCTGGAAAACACCCCCGCTGTCTGTGTTGAGCTTTGAACACAGCCCTCTCCTCATATTTGACCCTCGCTGCTTCCTCCCTGTCAAACACGGACTGTGGGCTTAAAGCGGCTCTTTGGCACAGATCAAGAATCAAATCTGGATCAAATGTTCCTGCCTCAGAGCGACTTTGTGACCAAGGTCACCGAGCCCTCTCTCGCCTTTAGGCCTCCGTTGCCTGATGAGAGGGCATATTGACTATTTGACGTCCATGTGTATCAGGGAGCGCCGTAGGGCAGGTGACCGGGGAACGGCTGAGACCGGGGCTGCTAGGTGACGCATCCAGACACTTCTCACGACTCTGTGTGTTTTTAGACGATGGATGGTTGAAGAAGAGAGCTGCGCCTGTGATCAAACTCTAAGGGTCCATTTTGTTGTCTCGCTCTCGCCGTGCGTTCAGAGGAAACGGAAGCAGAGCTCTGCTGCGTCTTCTGGCCGGGCACTTTTCTGTGAACCTCAGGGTTTCAGGGACCGGGTGTAAAGCGTAGATCCCTCCGGTGGGGATACCCCCTTAGTGAATGATACCAAAGTCAATGCCCCGCCATGGGATCCAGCACGTTGTACACACTCCCTAAAACCCTGATGTCCACCTGAGTGTTCACAAACTCTCTCCACACAATCACATCATCTCTACAGGCCCAGAGATGTAAATTCATTTATTTATAAAATATGCTTTAAAGGAGTAGCTTAACATTTTTTTCATGTGTACAATTTGAAATAAACTATTTAATTTACATTACTGAGTTTTAGAAGTGCTGGTAGGCAGACGTTACCTGTGGTGTTTTGTATTCAAACTAACTGGATCTACTGAATTGGTAGCTTTTAGCAGTTGAGCTCCCTTCACTGGTAAATGAGAGCACTGCTTTAAGCTCAGCATTGACTCCCTGTACATTGCTGCCCGGTTTAAAGGCTTACCAAAAGACACTAATAGCCAGATACATTATTTAGCTGATAACGCTGTTGCGAATAAGTGTCTGCTGAGCTATTGATCTTGAAAACCGAGCACAGGCATAGTTTTGTACTGAGTAGTAACAACTCCAACCAGCAGCAGCTGGACTTGACAGTCAGAACAGAAGGTGATGCATTTGCTTACCGCTGTGTAACAGAACAGTGCAAGAAAGCCCAGAAATATCAAACTATTCCTTTAAAATGTCAAACTTTTCCTTTAACATGTCAAACTATTCCTTTAAAATGTCAAACTATTCCTTTAAAGTGTCAAGAATCAATACGTGAACTTGATTGAAATCATGTCCGGATAAGAAAAACAGGAGAGACACGGTGAACAGAGCAAAGAGAAGAACAACAAACACAAGCTGCGTCTTCCTCCTCCACCCACTCTCATCCACACCATCATGTTCTTCTTCTCTTCCATCCTTTTCTTCTTTCTCTCTCTCTTTCTCTCTCTCTTCTACAATACAGCTTTAGTCCAAAGGTTTCTCCAGCAACACAGCAAAGCGAGTCAGACGTTAAAGAATAAAACCAAAGAGCTCTAACTTGACCTTCTTCTCAACACAAGGCCTCCACTCCATCCTTCACCTCTCTCTCTACATCCCCCCTTCCTGTTTGCTCTCCTTTAACTCCTCCGTCACCTAGCGAGTCGGTCTTTGAAGCGTTAACCTCAGCTATCCAAAGGGGAATAATAATAATAATAATGATAATTAAGATGATGATGAAATGTATATTTTTAAGTATTTGTCATTGGAAAAATAATCTTCTCATAATTATGATGATCATGATGATGACTACAATGATGATGATGATGATGATGATGATAATGAAGTTTCTCTTGGTATCTTTGTAGCTGTTCTGATCCTTCTTAAGTTCTTGTCCTTTCTGCTCGTGCTGCCGGAGAGTACTGCTTATCTCCCATCAGCCCTCTCTCCCTCCCTCCCCCTCCCTCCCCCTTCTCATTTGGTTTACCTAATGTTTGGTCCTAACGTCAGTCAGACCTTTACCCCTGGATGTTTGCCCGTGTGCGTGAGAAAGAGTGAGCTGTCAAACATTGACAAAAGGAAGTTTTTCTCTGGAAGTGGTTTCTTGTTGTTAGCTGTTAAAGGGGGGAGGGCTTCAGTCTGTTACATGTCCACCTGTGATCCAGCGTGTGTGTGCGTGACTGGGTGGGTGGGGGTTACTGGAAAGTGGGACAGGTGTGGTTCGCTGCAGCAATTTGCAGAAAAGAGCAAAAGATTCCTTGTTCTTTAGACAACAATAAGCCCCTACACAGCTCTTCACTGTCAACTGTAACATCCTGTTTGCCAACTTCCTAATACGCGTAGCTTTAATTACTCCGTCACAACAGTTAGTGTGTGTGTGTGTGTGTGTATGTGCAGGTATGGCTGTATCCCAACCCCCTTCCCCATTTCCCTCTCTGTCTCCCCCCTTCTTCTCCCGTGTGGTAGCAAGTTAGCCCTTTAGTGTATTTATCTTGAAAACCAAAAAAAAGAAGAAAAATAACTCTACTTGTTCATTGTACAGTGTTGTTCATTTTAAGTCATTTTTGTAACTGAAAGTGTTTCATTCATCCAAATAAAACAGGAGACAAAAACTGTACAGATGATCCCCTCCACCGCCTCTTGGTCTTCTCTTTTCTGCACTTCAGTTCTCATCTTGAACCACAGGTTTCACTTGGTTTGGCGAAACCTCATCCACGTTACAGCTGTAACTCAACTTGTCATGCCACGTTTTCACCAGAGGAGGGAGCTGTGGACTTGATATCTTTCCAAACAGAGAAACTACCACTCCACTGATTGCTCTGTGACCCTCTCACATACCAGGGTCCACAAGTGTCATGGAAAATGTTATAACGCGTTAATTAATTAATATAATATTGGAGAATTAAAAAAAAAAATGAATAAAACAAATAAATGGTTAATAAAAAGAAGGATTTGTAATAATTTACAAATAGATGTATTAATTGTCAATAAATAGGAGAAATAATAATATAACAGTAAATATTCAATAAATACATTATAATTTAGATTTACCTAAATTAATAATGCAATACCAATTTGAAAAGTGAAAAGTGAAATGAATAACTGCATTTACACAATTAATTAAGAATACAGGTTTTAATCAGTAATTTGAAAGAGCAACTCCCTTTTCCCTATTTGCATCTCTGCCTTCCGTGTTGTTTTGATAAATCCTATTCCAGTTGAATATCAATTAATTAAATGCTTTATAACTATTTCCATGGCACTTGTCGTCCCTGCATATTCAAATCAAGACTCAGCGTCAAAAAAGCAAAAGCTCTGATTGAGCTAACTAACTGTACATTAAAAAGCACATTGGGTCACCTTTGACCCAATATGGGTCAATACAGCAACGACTCAACACTGGACCTTTACAGATGGGTAGAGGACCATTAGGTCACCATTATATCTCAGACACTGGATTGTTTTGACCCAAAGTAAGTGTCACTTGTTGCATTACTGACGCGTTGCTCACCCAAAATAAAATATGATGTGTTCTGGAGCTGCAATGACACTTTGAGCAAGCGGAGCTCATGCAGACAAGGGCCGTAAAGTCTCACCCCGTGTCCCCACACCTGCACACAAGTACTCTTTGCAGACTTGTTGGTGGGGGGAGAGGAAGAGTCAGATCATCGTCATCTGTCCCTTCATGTTTTTTCTCTCAGCTGAGTCAGGGACCATCTGCTAATTGACAAACAGCATTGCATATGTGTGGCCTCCTCCTCCTCCTCCTCCTCCTCCTCCTCCTCCTCCTCCTCCTCCTCCTCCTCCTCCTCCTCCTCCTCCTCCTCCTCCTCCTCCTCCTCCTCCTCTTCCTCCCCCTCGTCCTCCGGTTCATTGCTCTCCTTCTCTTGTTAACTGCCTCTCCTCTTCAGTCTGTCTCGCTCTTCCTCTCTCCTGCTCCCTCCTGCTGTGTGGCTCAGTAGGTGGATGATTAGGTAGGATGCTGGAGTGTGTAAGTGTGACAGCTTTCAGACACCCACCTCCAAGTTGAGTCACGGACGGCGCTGGTGAGCATGTGATCCTATCACCAGGGCGACTCGGGTAGATCTGTGTTGCCGTGTTGTCGCATCGATATGTAATATTTCTGCTTTCCCAAAATGTTACCAGTTTGGTAATTTGCACATATAAACCATGGTAGAATGTAACTCAGTAGATTCAGTACTTCAACACACATTTGAAGTACTAATACTTTACTTCGATTTCATGTTACTTTAGACTTTTTATCAATTACATTTATGAAGGGAATATTGTACTTTTTACTCCATTACATTTATTTAACAACAGTTACCACACAACAGACTATAGAATCATTAAAATAATCTCGATCTCAACCCACTGCAACAACAAAATAGAAATGCATTAGTGTGTCTGTATTAATAATTCATGAATGCATCACTCAAAGGGTGATCGTTTTCTGCAGAATGAGCACTTTTATTTGTGATACTTGAGGAACATTTAGATGTAAGTACTTTTACTCATGGAAGACGTTAAGTGCAGAAGTAAAACTATTATGGAAATTACTTCAAATCCCCCCAACGTGCCATCCCATTTGAATGATGAAAGTGTTTGGGATTTTTGTCTGCTTTGAGCTACTGTAGAAACATGTCAGAGCTAGATATAAATGGCTAATTATAAGCTGACATAAACACAACTGTTCTCATTTTCAGGTATTTATATAATAAAGAAAACATATTTAATAATGTTCTATTTCATTTCTGCCAACAGAGTTCCCTTAAATTCTTCAGACTATCTTTAGTCAATGTCCACTTACAAGATTTCTTACGGATATACAGTGCATATACCTTGATTCATGTTGATGTTTTATTCTAAATCAGATGTATTGTACTCTTCCAACATTTTATATTTTTCTTGTTTCTTGTTCCTAAATTAGATAATCACTCATGCCTTTGTGAAATAATGTGTTGTTGCTATGTAACAGAGCTGAGTCCAAATGTCATTCTATCACCACACAGTTATTAGAGGAGGATGCAAATTATTTTCTGTGGGCCTGATGGGGACCATAACTTCCTGCGTGCCATTGTCGGGGCACTAAATGTTTGACATCATCTTGGAAATGAATCACTCTCCATGACCGTGAAACCACACTATGGCATAAAGCGGGTAACTGGAGAGCAACATATCTGGTTAGGTGAGGAGTCAGTTATCACCGGAGCGACTCACAGGTACCCCGGTAAAGGTGGAGTTGGCCACGAGGAAGGCCTCACTGTGTCAGGGGTACGAGAAGACAGAACGCCAGCTGTCAGTTCAACCAGGAACACTGCCAGAGTGTGTGTGTGTGTGTGTGTGTGCACATGTGTGTGTGTGTGCACGTGTGTGTGTGTGTGCACGTGTGTGTGTTTGAGAATGCGTGCATGTGTACGTGCATGTGTTATTGGTGCCAGTCAGAGACAGTGCCAGCGGTGAAGTGCCACTAGACAGATCTGGTTTCCCTCCCTGAACAGCAGTTTGTGTGTGTGTGTGTGTGTGTGTGTGTGTGTGTGTGTGTGTGTGTGTGTGTGTGTGTGTGTGAGCTGACTGTTGCCTCACCCAACGACCTCTTGCCCTCTAGCAAAGCCACACATGGAAATGGTATAGGTGTATTTTACTCAAACTGTAGTGCTTTCAAGTGCTTAACGAGAAAAGTAGGAGTAGCTCAATGAAAAGAATATGAACAATAATGAATGAAAATGAATAATATTTCAGATGTGAAGAGCTATTTATTTTCTATCATTCAAGGCATGTGTGTGTATGTGAGCCAAATAGGACCAAGGGCATAAAGTAGGAGGGCCGCTGACTCCTTTGTCCATTAATCGAACCGTGCCCATCTTCGAATTCGATTTCACTGCAGATAAAAAAAAAACGTGTGAACCTAATTACATGTTGATGTCTTTGTGTTCATATTAAATTTCACTTTTACTTTACAAAGAGTGATTTTAACCCAACCCACATGACCAGCGCGTTAATAAGTATGGGTCCAGTTGGCAATGAGAGCAATTTGGATCTTCATGATACGAAGAAAATAGAAACAAGTGTCTGAAGCAAACAGTGCTTCACAGCTTTAGGTCTGATGAACTCTCATTGTATGCTCTTCATTCAATGTCAATGAGGTGTTTACAATTTAGTGAAATATGTTGTATATTTCAGTGACTCTGATCTTTTCTCCTCCACCTCTTTTATTTGTGTGTGTTTCCTTCTGCCTTCACCATGTCAATAAGCTGCATGAATGAAAGCAGGATGCCGACACTCCAAGGAAATTAACATCAGAGCTCTTTGGGAGAGATAAGGATGCAGCAGTCATTTAATGCATTTGCCTCCTCCATTCCTTCATCTTCCTTTGGTTTTATAGAGATGTGAACGTCATTCAGAAACGCACACAGCAACAGTGGGCACAGCAGGGATGCCGTCAGCCCCCTGAATGACACATCACATCGCGCCCACCGCCCAGAGAAACCCTCCATAACGCTCACACCTCCTCTCTTTCCCAATGTCTTCCACAGATGATGACTTTCATTTTCTCCACTGATTTAAAGCTCCTCAACAATATCCAGATTGACCTGACTACAAACCTGTTTGGTATCCAAATCAAATAAAACAGTTGAATAAAGAAAATCTTAATCTTACTTTCATACTCAATGAAACACTTGTGTGTGTACCTGAGTATTACTGTGACAGAATCGTGGCCTCTTGGTGAGGAATGAACAAACTGGTATGAAGATCCCATGATCAAAATATGCCTTCAAATTGAATTTGCTCAAGTAGAGGCCCAAACAAGCGGGAATCCAAATGGTGTTTGATGAAGTTCTTGAGGTTTTGTGTGTTTGTCCGAAAAGGAAACAAATCTGGAGGTACTCTGCTCAACTGCTCTCAGCTAAAGACAAGCAAGCAAATGGATGTAGGCTCACTCAGCCCTGCAAGGTTGACATTGAATGTTACAAATAAGCACTTGATCGCTGGTTAATTGATATGCCCCACCCACTACCACCCAGACAAAAGCAAGGAATGTCAATCATGTGAGCCTGATACCTGACAAATGTGGCCAATATATTAGACAGCCACAACAACAACTACAAAGTTTGTTTGTGAAAGTTCCTTCTTGTTCTTGGAAACAGTAGTTTGACCCAAAACTCTATATTTTCTATGGTCATTCATGTCCTCTCCATCCGGTGTGGAAGACCATGAGATACAGCTAAAAGCCTTGGAAAAAGCTGGTGAGGTGACCTTGAGTTAATTTTTTTTCTTCGTCCCAAATTAAATGTGAATTATTCATTTTCTGTTTTCTGTCATGAGCTGTCTTGGACGTGTACTGTCCACATATGCAAAGTTTAGTAGACTTGCTTGATGTAAAACACGAGTCCTCAAACTGCCACTAAACACAAAGGCACACACAGGTCAGAAAAAAAATGAATCAGTGCCGCTGTATAACAGCAGCTCCCACACTGAATGAGCCCACTGCGCGGCGCCTCCACAAAGGGACCTCCAGTGTAGCAATGCAAAAACAATCACACACACACGAGCCACGCACATATGAGGAGAAATCCGACAAAGCCAAGGATGATGGTGATTATGACACATAGCTATGCCACCCACAGTGGTGCCTGTGCGAGGGCAGAGCACATCAAAATGAGCAAGTGTAACACATGCTCTGTGTCAGTCCTCCCCTGCACTGGCATGTAATGTATGACACATAGTTGAACCACCTACAGGCCTGCTGTCTCCATGCCCAGCTTATGATGATGATGATGATGATGATGATGGGAGCAGGGGGGTCACTGAGCGTACGATTCCTATCGTACTCTGGGTGAAAGAGGGATAGTGTGTGTGTGTGTGTGTGTGTGTGTGTGTGTGTGTGTGTGTGTGTGTGTGTGTGTGTGTGTGTGTGTGTGTTTACTAGCTGGTGTGACTACTTGTTTTGGTTAAAATGTTGTTTTTCAACTTTAAAAATATCCCCAAATGTCACTTGGGGGTGGAACAAATGAATGTACCGCTGAACGTCATCCCCCAGTGTGGCGGCCGGGGCGTCTGTCCAGAGCTATTCTCTGTATTTGATGAGCCGTGTGGTGTTGGGTGCATGCGTGTATGCATTCGGTGGCTGGTGGCCAAGCACCTTTGGGTGATCCGACCTGGGGAGGGGTGGTGAGTTTGCAATAAGACTTGTCGTCTCGTTGAAGGTTTTCTCAAGACACCAGACTTGGGTCACTCACTCGGTGAGGATGACTAATTGAGGATGCGAGAGAAGGGGAGAGAAGTTAAGGCTGTTACTGGATCTGACCTCTTCCACACATACAGTGAATGCCTCGCACACATTAACACGAGACAGGGGCTCATATGGACGGGAGCGGGGCCAGAGTCGGGAATATTTGTGGTGAAAGGTGGGGAATTTCAAAGACATTGTTTTGTTCTTTATTTTATTCCTTTAATCTTGTAAAAATGTCTCTGCTATTGTTGCAATTGAATCATTTTATTATCTAAACAAAGCAGTGAAGGTTCCTTCCATCAGTTTGTGACTTTAAATGGATCAAAAACTGGCATCACATTTGCTGAGCAGATATAAAGATGAAACTATTTCTGACTCTGACCCTTTTGTCTTGCGCCACTATCGGGCCAGACTTCCATTTCTCAAATGAGCAAATTTCCCAACTCGTTACTTTTACAATATTGCCAGGCTCCCAAAACATTTTTGAGTTTTCATATCAGCCATTGTAGTTGTCCGCTCGGCTCACAGGAGAAGTTCCAGTTGTTAGATATTGCCAACAAACAACATACACAAAACCTAGAGCTAAATGCTCGACTGTATTCACCAGCTACTTGATAACTTTGTATGCTGTTTGGTGCTTAGCGGGGAGGGGGTTGTCCGTTTTTTCAAGGTATTTTCACTGAAAACTAAACAATGGTGATGAGGGCGGTGACAGTGAACCAAAACCTGGATCTTAAAGTTGCTATCGAGCTCCGTAGAGTCGAGGAGAGCTGCAGCCAGGTGATAACAAATATCATGGGGTTCATTAATTTAAGCGACCCCTCTCACACACAAGCTACAGGTAGTCATGTGATCCCGCGTCCACTTTAAATACGGAGTAAAAAAGTGCGTTATTTGTCAATCCACATTTTATTGTTTGAGCACAATTGTGAGTCCAAAGCAACTGTACTGAGTGGAGGCAGATGATAGTAAGACAGACGTCGTGGTGTAGTCAATGTATTCAAATCCAAGATAAGCAAGGGAAACAGAGGGGGATGGATGGGAGGAAGAGAGCGTGCACTTTGGTCACTGAGGGTTGGAGAGGACTAGCAGAGGGGAAGAGGAAGCTCTGTACTGTGCCAATAGGAAGAGTTTGTTCCTCAGTGAGATACAGGAGACAGTGTCAACACACACACACTGTGCTCAATATAGCTACTGTCACACGGCCAGGCATATCTCTCTCTCTCCTCTCCACCCTGACACTTGCACCTTCCTCAACCTGCCTCGCTCACGTTCTTCTATCTCCCCCCTCATCTGAACAGGTTACATTCTTCCTTTCCCTCCCTTCGGTCCTCCCCCGCGGCCCCCGTCCATCAATGTCACGTCCCCGGAGCTAAATTAACTGATCTCCCTTCTTTTGCTCTTGTTCCCCTCGCCTCTCCCCTCGCTCTCTGTATATATTACAGGCTTGACACGCTGCCAGACATTGGTTTAATATAACACACATTCTCTGTGCCTTCCACCCGCTCTCACATTACCCTCTCTTTCCAACTCCCACCTCCCCGCTTTCATATGGGCACTGGCCGCTTGCTTTTTCCATACTTTACCCACCGCAAAAGGAGCTTTTTGTTCTTGAATAGCTCCCTCATTGCCATGGCAATCCAAGAGAAAGAGAGTGCGGTTTTTCTGTCTAGGGCCTCGAGGATGAAAATAGTAAGTCATGATGGGTTTCTGTAAGTGGCCCTGAATCTGAGAAATCAGTGCGCAAATCTGGACCTATCATGAAGTAGTCGGAAGTTTATATCTGTATGGTGTGTGTTTGTCACCAAGACATTTCCCAAATGTGTCGTCTTCTACTTCTTCCAGGTGGAAATATTGTTTCCACCTTGGCCTTCCTGTTGATCCCCCTCTTCCTCTGTCTCACTTGTCCTCCACCGTCACCCTCCCCACCCCCTTCCTTCCCTCCTGCACCACCCTCACCACTCGCTGTGGTAATCCCATTACTCATGTGCGAATACCAGCTGGGGAAGAGAGGCAGGCAGGCAGGGAGGGAGGGAGGGACGGAGGGGGGGAGAATGTGGACAGAGGATAACTGTGTAAAGGCCTCGGGTCGCAACTTGACGGTTGGAGTTTTTTTCAAATTCTTGTTCTTTGAGAAGAAAATATTGATTGACATTGCAAATTGTTTCACTGTAATTTGAGAAGTGTCCAAACTTTGAACCCTTATGACCTAAGGAGGGCGAAAACGTGATTGAGAGAGACAGAGGGAGTGATATCTGGCTGTGTTTTGCGACGGTTGGACTGGCAAGCTTGAAAATAAACAAGTTCTTTGATGACAAAGAACCCATTGACTCTCTTATTCCCTCTCTCTCTCTCTCTCTCTCTCTCCCAATCCTTATTCACCACAGCTTTGCTCTCTTTTCCTCTCTCCCTCTCTTTTTTTGCTCTTGCTGTTTCGAAAGGGGTGAGTTTGGAGGGTGAGAGTGTGTGTGTGTGTGTGTGTGAAGGGGGGAGGCATTAACCGCCACCCCGCTGCACTTGTTGTCCCCTCAGCTGCCGGCTTTTTCTTTCATCCGGTCTGCTCTCCTCTCACCCTACACGCCTTTTAGTCTAGCCACCCATCTTGCCTTCTCCCTTCCCTCTTATACAAGGAATGAAACCTTTTTCTCCTCTGTCAAGGTTCTCCACATGAAGAATTACAGCTGAACAAGGGTGTAACTTTGCAGGCGTTTTGTACAATACAGTGTGAGGTTGATTATGTAAGATCCCTTGCTGAAAGTCAAAGATAATTGGAGCACTTACAACGAAAGCCAAAGAAAGGGAGAGTGAAAGAGAGGTGTGTGTGTGTGTGTGTGTGTGTGTGTGTGTGTGTGTGTGTGTGTGTGTGTGTGTGTGTGTGTGTGTGTGTGTGTGTGTGTGTGCATCCGTTTGTTCACGTCACTGGTGGCATGAATCATCACATACCCTCTGTACATATTACACCTCTGTTGGTTATTTAACGCCCCGTCCAGGAATTATAATCCTGCCTGGCTTCCACTGGTTGATGAAATCGAGGTCTGTGGGTATATGCATTGTATTTTTCTGTGTGTGTGTGTGTGTGTGTGTGTGTGTGTGTGTGTGTGTGTGTGTGTGTGTGTGTGTGTGTGCACTGCCTGTGGTGGCACTGGTTAGTGGGCTACCACACCCATTGTCCACGGTAATTACAATGACTCTAGCCATCTGTGTTGTAGAGGCACAGAGCAGAAGAAAGCGGTGTGTGTGTGCCAGTGCTGAGTGGATGGCATGCTATGCAGTTGCACCACTGGATAAAATAGTTTATAGGGTTTTTGACCTCCTTGAGCCACAAGAGTACATTAACTTATAGTTGTGATTGTTTAGCATTAATCGCAGTCTGTTCTCAGTCTCATCTTCAATTCTTCATTGGGATAACTCATCTATCACTTCACATGTGATAAAGAGTGCCCACCTTACCCAGGCTGGGCTTTCAATCTATAGAGAAGATATCAGGAGATGTTCACACCCACACCCACCCAACTGCAAACGTTCACATACACACAAACACCCCAGTGACAAAATCTCCGCTCTCTCTTTCATTCTCTCTGTCTTTCTCTGCAGAGCGTCTGTCTGTCACTCTGATTAGGAACGGACAGAGTCACATAAAGCACGGAGGGGATGAAAAAGAGCGGGATGGGAGATAGAGGGAGTTACAGATGATGTGGAACCAATAGGACAAGGCTCTTCTGTGATACACTCTAATTGTCAAACACATCATCAAGTTCACTCGCCAAGATCCAGCTGGGTCTAATTTAATGGCACAATGCATGAGACGATTTAAAAAAAATTAAATGTGAAAAACATGTGAAACGTATCTTCTCTTACTCTGCAGAACACAATATAAAATATCAAACACATCCTGATCACTCTGATCCGCCATTTCCTGTACACAAATAGTATATATTTTCAAAGATGCAACTTTTTACAAAATATGTAGAAGTGCATTGTCTACCTGTGGTAAAGAGTTTATAGTAGAAAGACGACCGGGCAAACTGGAAAGAAAAGAGAGTGATTCACATTCAACAAAGGCCCCAGGGAGCCCTAAATACTGCTGTAAACATGACTGAAAGCAAACCCACTGCTAAAGTGTCATTAAGGCACTAAATAAACAACAACAACAGACAGCACTATCATTAACTCGAGGACAAGTATAATGGATTTTGTCTTCTGCACTGGCCTTTTTATATTGAAAAATGTTTTTAATGTATTCCCAAATTCCAATTACATTTGAATTCACATATTTCTTAATAGTTTTATAAGCATAATTATTTCAACAGAATTCAACAGGAAATTACAAAAGTATGGGGATATGTGAAAACTTTTGACGGCAGCTCAATTCTTTTGTGGCCAAAATAGATACAAAATAGAAAATTACACTGAAAATGTTTTCACACCTTCAACTCATGAGTCCATCAACGTTGAGCTTGTAGCTCGATATAAGGAGGAGAGAAAATGAGTGTGAGGGAGGCAGGTAGGAGATGTGGCAGAGGATGGAGAGGGAGGAGGAATAGAAGAGGTGTGAGGGAAGGTGGACGGACGTATGGAGGATGAGTGGTAAAAGACGACTGGACAAACAGCCGGAGTAGCAGCAAAGTAGAGAGGGAATGGGGGAGAGAAAACAAGAGAGGTGGATGAACAGCCAGAGGGAGGAGGAGGAGGAGGTGGACAGAGGGAGGGTGCTGAGTGAAGCACTGTGTTCATCAGTGTTCAGAATGTACTGTGCTGTAGATCTGTATGTAAATGTCATCTCCTGCTTGAGTAACAATAGAGCGTGCGCACACACGAGTCACAGACAGGCAAAGTTATAAATACACACAGAAATATCAGAGAGGAGAAGCCGCTTGTCCACCCTGCACTTAATCCCCTAATCACTTTTTTCCCCCTCTCTGCTCCTCCCACTGGAGCTGTTTGTCCTGTCCTCTCTTTGATTTCTGCTCTCTCGTCTCTCACTCCGTGTGACGAGCCGGGGGACGCTGAAGAGCTCTTCACCTCAACCAGAAACACGGAAATCAGACAATGGGGAAATGATATCTGTTGAGGATGCATGCCGCAGCAGCAAACAGAGAAAGAAGGGAATAGTGCAACTATCTTGTTCCCACAGGTCTGTGCAGTGGTTTTCCTGCATTGAAGAAGATGAAGAAGACAGGGCGGGATAGCTGTTTCCCTGAATGTGAAGGTTCAGCATCCCATTTTTCTTCTCTTTAGGTCCAGTTTCTTATCAGGCAGAGCAGAGCAGGTTTCCTGCGCCTGTCAGAGAATGGCCAGCGGAGGGAGAAGAAATCCTGTTTGTAAATCACCCTACAGGGACGTTGCTGCTGTCAGAGGACTTTGTTTACTTTGTTTTACAACTGCTGTCTTATCCTGTTGACAAGGCAGGGCAGCAGTGTGTATCGCTGATGTCACAACAGGGTTATAAAAACACATAAAGCCTCCATCCACTGCACCAGGTGCCAATGTACAAAAGAGGAGATTCCCTTCACCTCCCATGTATGACGCCTCACCCACTGATGTGCACTTATTGATAACGCGTGTAAGCCTCCCATCAGCGGAACATCACGAGGAAGCGGATGTCAGGCTGTTCGAGGTGACAGGAAACCGGTCTGGGCATGACACTGGTCTTCACAAACAAACAAGTCATGCTGAACGTCTGATCACATCTGAACGGTGAAAGAGTTACATATAACATGAAAGGATGATGTCATGTGCGCTTTGAAGCACTTGATATGCACGTTGACATGTATACATTTATATGCTAAAGAACAGTCTGGGTCATTGTACGTGTGTGTGTTTGATTGCAAGGTAGATACAGTTGGCTGCACCTTAAAAGAAAGAGGAAAAAGGAGTGAGTGCTACATGAGAAACTGGCAAACAGGATGCAGGTTCATATTCAAATTAACCACAATCTTTTGTGGGGGTTTTTTGTTGTTTTTCTGTGAAAAAGGTCTTGGTCTACATTGGTTTAATCTATGTATTTGAGTATAAATTAAAATAAGGGTAAAAGGTGTTGCTGCTGCCAAAAACAGTTCTCAATGTGGATAAAGTAGTAGTACTGTACTTTCCCTTTACATCAGATTGTTTTGTTTCCCCATTTTGGAGTTTTACTCATTTACAATTGTAAAATTCTGAGAAGTTATTTTCACTAGATACAATTTCTTGAAATAAAAAATGCCAGCTACCAAATGCTTTAAAATAAAGTTTAAAAAAGGCTCATTCTTGTTTCCTGTAGTTAATTCAATAGAAATCAAATTAAAACTCAATACAGGGGGATTAAATAATTTCAAATCAGAATCTGATCAGAATCTGATCAGAATCTGATCAGAATCTGAAACGTTTATTTGCCCATTCAAGGAATTTGACAAGGTAAAAAAAGTGCATAACAATTAACATAATGCTATAATCAAGACATAATTAAAAGATATGTGAAACAACCAGATAACAGTACTTTAAAACAAGTATATATATTCTACTGTACATTCAATTTTCTTCTTTACTGTTTTATTATGTTTATTACTGTTTATTTATATTACTTGATTTTTTATCTTTTACGTACTGAGCAATGCTGCTGTAATCCTGTAATTTCCCCACTGCGGGACTAATAAAGGATTATCTTATCTTATCTTATATTATATAATAAAAGTGACAAGTGTTTATTCTTATTAGTGTTATTCTTATGTCTTGAACATATAGGCAAGTTACAATTTAAAGAGGCTTTATTGGCATAAGCATATTGAAATACAATATTGCCAAACTACAAGGTGGCATAAACAGGGAAACGTACAGAACTTTGTGTAAAGGGTTATGAACCTGTGACCTTCAAGTTTGGAGACCTGTGTGCTCACCAATGGGTCCCAATGCCAACTGACAACAGTGAGACCACAGCAAAGCTGGAACAAATTATTATTTTCATTATTGATTACATCTGTACACTATATATTTGTATTAATTAATTGATATGTTGGTCTATAAAATGTCCCATCATAAAAAGGGTGAAAAATGTCCATTACAATTTTCTGTCTCTGGCCTAATGGGTTAATCGACCGATTGTTGCTAAAGAGAGCAGCAGCAGATGTTACCCGCTCTGTGTTTTAAATATAGATCTTGAATTCAGTTCAACAGTCTTTGCATATTGGACCATGATTGGCTTCCAAATTGGTTGTGATGCCACGAAACCATGCTTTCCTTTCAGCAGATGCATGTGAAACGCACATTAATGCATAACTTGTGTTTAGTATTCTTCTGAGTAAGTTGAATTTCCTGTTTGCTGTGTTAATCTCTGAATGAGGCTTTCATATTTAATTTGCCAATGTAATAAGTGTAATTATCCTGATATGAAAGGGCCTAATTAGAGCCGTAACCCCTGATTGACGCAGATGGACACAGTGAGCAGAACCACTCTCGCGCCTTTCTCGAATCGCAGGATTCGGATGTGACGTCACCACGGCAGCGCGCTGAGGCGGTCTCTAAGCAACGCCGCGTGCTGCAATGACGCCAGCCCAGGCCCCGGCTCGTGGTGAGTGGGCGTGACTCGCCACGTTAGCCCCCCCCTCCTCCTCCTCCCTCCCAACCACCCCACCCGCCCCGTCAGTGTGGGCGGGCCCTGCTCAGAAGAGAGCGAGCGAAACACGACACCCCGAGGACTGAGAGACGCACGGGGGGAGGAGAGAGCAGCAGTGAATGGTGCGAGAGTGGAGGACTTAAAAAAAGTCCGTAAAGAAAGAGAGGTTCCTCTTTAACGTTAATTTCTGTCAAAGAACAAAGCTTTGCGGCGGAGAGATGTCAAACGGCAACGAGGATGCGGTTGAGACGGTGTGAACAGCGACCGGACAGCTAGCGAAACAACTTGTTAAAAGAAAGAAGGACGGGAAAAAAGAAAGGCTTTTCGGCTGTGGGTCGAGTCGGGACGGTTGGTCGTTTTCCGCCGCCGCTTGAACAGATTTCAACGGGACGAAAAAGCGGGGACCAGCAGCGAGGTCTCGGGAAGGAGGAAGCAAAGCCAGACGGTCGGCAGAGAGCTGGGGAGACGGACCCGGGAAGAGAGAGAGCCGCTCGGGCACCCCGCTACAAAAAGTTTTCAGCGTATCTTCTTCACCTAGTTTTCCAGATTGGGAACCAGAGGGGGAGGAAGAGGCAGAAAGACTTTACTTGTTTTCCTCTTTTCCACACGCAACTTTTGTGGAATTGATCCTGATTAGTGAACTTCATCCGCTGGCTTCTCGAGCTCAGCAACGTGAACGCAGAAAGACATGAAAACACCTGGAGACAATGGTAAGTCGGCGTGACTCTCGCTGTGAATGTGTACCCACCATTGTCTGTCTTGTTTACTTGCTGCGGGTCGTGTTCAGTCGGCAGAGCTCACAGTCACCGTGTCGCTGATTAATGAACAAGCCTCTCGCGGTTATCATCGCCCGCTTCCAATCACAAAACCTGTTGATCTTGGCTGTTCTCGGGATCAGTGCAATGGTCCGTGGGTTGGCAAACGTTAGATAAGAGACTGAAATCTGGTGCATGTTTAGTACTGTACTCCTTGTTCAAGAGGAAGTGGTTTAAACTACTGTATAGTTGTTACAGCGACATCCTCAGTGTCACACTGACAACCTACATTTCACCCATCCACCACCTTTCAGAGGACGGACTGAAAATCCTAGAAGGACCGAGAGAGAGAGAGAAAAAAAGAGAGGGAGAGACGTGGACGTTACTGAGACTTTGGTGTTGAGGTGATTGGATCTAGCCAGGTATACACGGACAGAGCCGATATTAACCCGTAACTTTGCAAACATTTGTCAGGTACTTGACCTGTCAGCATATTGAAGTGTGTGTGTGTGTGTGTGGGGGGGGGGGGGGGGGGGAGTTCAAGTAGTCAGCTGAGGTCTGTGTGTGCGTCTTACTGTCTAATTCCTAAAATGCTTGCATAAGTTTGTTCTTGCTCCCTTCTCATGAAGCCGATGCTATTTTTTTCTTTCAAAAGGAGGAAGTGGAAGTTTGATAATTTGTCAGTAATAAACTGCCTGACCTTTTCTTTTAGTTTCACAACTAACTGTGATTGTGATTTGCGTCAGTTGGGATAATTGGACTTTAATCTCAAGAGACCCAGAGGATAACATCTGAAAGTGTATTACATTCGTTTGTTATTCACGGCCCCAGTGTGAAACAAAATATACATACGTTTTGTTTTTTTTATGTGGGAATAACGTGATGACTTCCTAAGTAGTTACTGGTAAGCACTTGGCATAGTGCAGTGTGCGAGTGACTGACAAACTGTGTGGGACCCTTTTCCACTTGGGACGTTCCCCTCCCTTCCCCCACCCTGTCCCCTCCTGACTCCCGCTGCACCCAGCCTCAGCCCCTCAACACTCCACATTCCTACACACACACACACACACTCCTTGCAGCAGCCCCAAGGAGGCTGCCATGACATCACACCACGTCCCACCACAAGTAGCCCTTTATTACAAGGAACTCAGCATTTGTGTGGCAGCAGATAGCTTAAGCCCTTCAGGGAAGATAATAAAAATTGATTGTGCTTAGGCTATGGGTTTGATGTATGCGGTTGGTGTGTTTGTGTAGTAGGTTGGTTGTGTTTGTCATCTATTGAGTAAAGATAAAGAACATTAACTGGACCTGCTATAGTGTGAATGGTGTAAAGTGTGCACTGCTGTCCAACCAGTCTTATTTACCATTTAACTCTGGATAGGGACTTTGAGTCTTGATTTTTTTTGTTTGTAATAATGGATTTTGCAATCAATTTATAATGATTAGGGCTGTAAAACCTATTTCTGATTACTTTATTGAATAATCGTTCAGTTTGTAATAAGTAAATACAGTGAAGAACCCCCCCCCGCCTGCACAGTATATTTTAATTTAAGACGATGAAACATTTAAGAAAACGGAACCACCTAATTTTTAGCTCTTTTTTTTGTTTGTCCATAATTCAAATAAATGTTAATTCATTTGCTGATCATAATTCCGATTCATTTAAAAATCCTCATACAAATTTGAGGAATTCCTTGTTGAATAACTAATTGATTAATCCTTTCAGCACTAGCTGGTAAACATAGCAACTTTGCCCGAGAGTCATTATCTAACGCCAGATCAGATTTCATAACGGCACCTTTCAAATATTTGAATTATGAAACTGGTTGATCCGTGGAGCTGCCCTGATCGGTCTGATCTCCTGCCGCATCTGCCGTTGCAATCAGGACACCAGTTCTAACCTTTAACTTGTGTAGATCTCATCATTTGGAGTTCATATATTTCTTGAATGCAGAAGGGTATAACAATGCCTGTATATATGTAGGATAAAGAATGTAATCATCTCTTCCTGGTCTGTTTGGTGATGTAGGATTATGTCCCATATGGTAAGCTGCCTCTGAATGGAGCTTACCTCATTTCTCTCCATCACCAGACACTTCCCTTGCACTTCTGTTTTCCACGGTCACTTCATTAGTCTGGAGAGATGATAGGATTTCTGCTGAGATAGAGAATTGATATGATGAAGCAGGAAATGCCGAGGCTATAGCTGCGTCTGTTGTTGCTGATTGGTGTTGGTTTTGCCCTGTTGGAAAGTAATTGCTTTATTTTCTTTATATTTAATCACACTGTTTACCTGGTCCTTGTTTGTGTTGGATGTAGTTTGGGGTACAGCTGAGAGGTAACGTATTGGGAGATAGTATTTCCCCTTGCTTAGACTTGCATACATCCACATTTTTGTTTTGTTTCAAAGGCTGTGCTAAGGATTGATTAAGCTCTAGTGATAAGAACATATATCTACAATAATAACATGCCTACTGTACGTCCCTCCCACTATTTAATATTTTATCTCCACTCCTGCCACACACACTTTGCACTACTTTGGGCTTCACTTGCTTTTTTCCATCCCTCCCCAAGAGTTACAATTTTTCTTCTGCCACCACTGTCATTCTTTTCGCTCTCTTACGGGATAAGGACTGGTGTGTGTCTTTGTGTGATGGAATTGCATAGTGGGACCCCTGGCTCTGGAGTGGCTATTGTGTGTATGTGTGTGTGGAGTATGGGACAATGGTGGGAGTGGGGCAGGCCTTGGGGCTGATTGTGTGTGGACTTGTGGGGCCAGGGACCTCTCATTGTACTCATAATGGTGCGGAGTAGCTCATAGTTTGGTGGTGCCTTTGACAAGTGAAGAGACCGCACTTCTGTATGCGTGTGAAACGCATATGTGTGTGAGTGAGGGAGAGTGAAAGAAAGAGTGAGGTAAATGTGCACATCCCAGTCTATTTTTCATCAGTCATTCAACAACGGAGTTTAATGATGATTGTTTTGTGCTGCTTCCTCGGAGTGATTGACGTGCTTTGGAGCCATTTTACCATTTATTCTAGACACACACACACACACTCAAAGTCCCACACGCAGTCCTGTCGTATGATATGGCAGGAGACAAAAGGGTAGCTTGTGAGCAAGAAATTGAGAAGGAGAATTTCACCTTTTCTCTGTGTGGGTTTATGTGTGCGATTGCAAGCATATGCTTCTCAATCTCAACACACAAGCACTGTGATGATAAGCGCAGTGATTAGCCTTATCTATGAAAACTCCCTTGCAGTGCTGACCACAGCAAAACCACTACCTCCCATTATCCCAATACAGTTTTACAGCCTGGTTTATGAGACTGTGTCCTGCTGTGATCAGACACAGCCAACATGCTTTAAGCCTAAACTAGATGATGTTGTGTCATAACAGAGCTGTATGAAAAAGCTGGCAAATTGGGTTTTGTGTCAAAAATCAACTTTGATTGCAGTGAACATATCAGCTATTTGGAATACTGCTAAAGCTATTAAGCCAAAATTAGGCTAACATCTGAATGCACCACTCAATATTTACATAATTAATTAGGTAGTAAAGTTTTAAGTTGTAGTGTAATATTGAATTGTACAATCGATATTAAAGAGATTGATTTTCTAACAGACAAACTGAGCATTCCCATTGCAGAGGCAGCATGGCCCACTTTTTCTGACCACAACAGTTCTTCATAAAAGTGTTGATATGGTCGTCTGTGATGCTAAGTTGACAAATGACTTCTGGTAGAGGGGGCCTTCAGTTGTGGAAATGTCTGTATTTAGCCAGGAATGTGTCCAAAGGGAACAATGTGCTCAGCCAGTCGACACTAATGGACCTCCCCACCATTAGTCCTGTGCCGCCCTTGACCAGAGAGACCACAGTCAACAGGGCAGCATTACCCTTGGCAGCTTACCCCGGTGCTTCTGACCACTGTCCAGCACGGTTAGTGGCTTGTTCACCCCCCACCCCGCTGCCCCAGGGACCCACACATTCGCCTCAGATCTGGCCATTGAATCCTATCGATTATTGTGCTCTCAGACCTGTTTGATCAGCTGCACGGTTGTGATGTTCGACACTAAAGGGCTCCATTTACAATTAACTTTTTGTGCCAATTACACAGCAGCAGAACTAAATGTGTCCTGAGGTCATGTGTCTGTGATGCGAGTTGAGCCTAGTTTTACTGTGATCCCATTGGTTATAGCCACAACATGACCCCATATTGAATGTTTTGGTTATTGGTCAGGGATGGTAATGGGGTGGGTCTGGATGGGGTGGCCTGTTGACAGATAACTGTAACACTTTGACTAACATATGTGTGAGTACACATACACAGAACACACACACTCGCACACACTCGCACACACTGCTGCTTTTTATTGGAATTCTTGGACCTCCCACATTCCTGCTTAGAAGGTTAATAGTTGCCGGCTGTGTTGCATTACACATGAGGGGAAAACACAACAGTTACTATCTCTGCAAGCCTTTCCTGAATGCACTACATGACTTGCAAAGGCATGCATATATTCATATTATTAACATATACACACTATATAACATATTTTGAATACCCCATAATCCCAATTTGAATAAAAACTGATTTGAAACATGCATTCAAAAATAACAGCTATTATTATTTTAAGAGACGAGAAGTGACATTTGTATTAATTTGTAATTAAAAGAAGCCGCTTCAAAATGCTCAGATACTCCACCAGACACACACACACACACACACACACACACAGAGGGTCTTTTTTCCAATGGGTATCATAATTCATGTTGAGAATGCAGTAGGGTGTGTTGGTGTGCATGGATTGACCTGCGCTGTTCTGCAGCTGTTTGTGTTTGCGCTTGCATGTGTATTGTAATTTAATATGGGGAGTTTACAGAGCTACATTGTTGTAGAGGTGACTCAGAGTGAGGCGCAGAATGGCATGTTATTGTAAAAGAATATCAAGTGTGTATATGAAGGAGACAGGGTTTTCTGGGTGGGCAGCTGTGCAAAGGTATCACTTGTGAACAAAGTGTGTGCGTTGCTGCATGTGGGTGTGTATAACAGCTTTTTGGTTGTGCCGGCGCCATTGAAACTGATCCGAGTCTGATGACACACACACACACACACACACACACACACACACACACACACACACACACACACACACACACACACACACACGTGAAGATCAGGTAACTCTATTCCTCTGATCCTTCCAGATGAGAGGTTTTATCTCGACTCCTCACAATATAATGACCTGTCCTTTAGGTTCGAGCCTGGAGTGTCACCTCTCTGCTGGATGGAGTATAATCAGGGTGTAAGATGGCAAGATCATGACAGCACTTTGTCAGTCAGTCAGTCATAAAGGTACTTCCTCCTTCAACCCTTTCCCAATGCACCACCTCTAAACCACACCACAGCCCAACCACCTGGCCTGGCTTGATGCGCACACACACACACACAGTAGTTCCTTGTAATCCTCTGCTGATGCCGCTGTACCCAACGCCGACCATTTTTGCCAATGGCCCGTGTATTGTAATCTATACTCCTAATCTTCTGAGATTAACCCCAATAATACTGGTCATGCTGAGGGCATCTTTACAGTAGGGATCAGTCTGGCAGCTAATGTACATTCCAGGTTGGATCAGAACAAAAGGGCAAGATCTTTTATGTATTATGAATTAACATGAACCGACACATTTTGACTAACTTTCATGAATGCTTTGTGCATTCTGTTGGTCAAGTGTGAAAGGGGAGTGCCTTTATTTAAACAGATAATCAGTCAGTCAGTGTATGCAGGTGTTAGTCTGCACTAATTGTATGGTTTACTAATCTATTATTAATCATGTCCAATATTGACTATTTAGAGTAGCAGTCTGAAAGCGAGAGAGCATTGTTTTTTAACTTGCAGTGATGTCATCTTTTCTCCTTGATTGTTAGAAAACAGAAATGACCTCTTGTTACAGTGGACAATATTTTAAGTGGATTAGTGCTTGTGTGTCTGTTAAGTGTATTAGTGTGATAGGGCTTGGGCAGCCCCGCTGTCCCAGGCCTTCTGGTTCAGGTAGGTGGTGAGTGGAGTTCCTAACCCCTCTCTAACCCCTTAAGTCCAGTGCAGTCAGCAGACACTCCCTGCAGAAAGGCAGCAGTGTTTGAATAGTTCCTCTGGCTATTTTTATCTGGGAATCTGCCTCTGTGCTGGACCCAGGGAGCGGGGGTGGAGGGCAAATATCTAATCTAATTTCGGACGATGGGAAGTCACCAAAAGGACTTCTGTGCCGCATGCATGGTGTTGATATTTGGTGCCAGTGTCTGTGTGGTTGGCGTCCGCGTATTGAAGCGCTGTCTGGCGCCAAGTTAAACTTTCTCTCTTGTCACCCTCCTCTCTCTTTCACTTCCCCCAGTCCTCCCTCTTTTTTCTCCACCCCTCTCGCTCCTTCCCTCCACCCCATGTAAGGAATGCAAGATCACGTTTGGAGTTTTCTTTTCAACCAGTCTTTCCTCTTCCTCTCCCTGTTTGTATCTCACTGTGCTGGCTCTCTGTCTCTCGATCTTTACCTCGTTTCGCTCCCTCCCTCCCTCCCACCATGTCCAGACCTGTTCTCTTTTGTACCTAAGCGCTCATTTTGAACTTTGAGCCAACTCATCACAGCCTGTGTACGCGGGTGGGAAAGTTATGTGCATTTGAGAGGCGGGGCTTGAGGTGGAAATGCCATGTTAGAAGTAGAACGAGTGTCTATCTGGGAACAAACTGTCCCAAATGGTTGTAGTTGAAAAGACTAATTCTGTGTACTTTTTTGAAATGTAAACCGATACACTTTGCATTATAGTTAACACCACCTTATTGGCAAGCTAGCTACTCAGTGTAAATAACAACTGCAGGTGTGTACACACAGACCCCAAATATTGCAAGCCAACTGGCCCTTTGTGTGTGTGTGTGAGTGATGGTGTTGTTATTTGGAACAGGCTAATGTTTGATTGTGCACACACAGATGCACATGTCCCTGTAGGGGAGTGAAACCTTTTTAAGCATCGATTGACCCTCCCATCCCATCATCCTCTCCGCCCTCTCACTATCATTTCTGTGTCACCAATCCATGGACTAATACCCCAGTGGCAGCTCCTCTTCCATTAGCCTCCTCCTCTTCTTTCCTCCTCTCTCCTGCCCCATGTGCTTCATGTCACCCGACCCTGTCTCTTTCTTTCACTGGACACCCTGATTTACCAGCCGTCCTGACTCGATGACCAGCCACAGCATGGTTGTCTGCTAACATGGCCCAAAGAGTAAAGAAAGCTGTAAGCAACTGTGAAAATGTATCAGCAATAGGTGGTGGCTGATGTTAACGTCCCAGCAGTCGACCTGAAAACTCCAAATAATATGAGCTGAAAGTCAGACTAGACACAAGGTATCAAGTGCAAGCCAGCCTGAGTGCATGTTCGTACATGTGTCTGCACACACACACACACACACACACACACATAGCCACAGCCATGGGCTCCTTCCAAGATGTGTGGTCATGGGCAGAATAAAGTGCGGTGGATTGCACTCACAGCAGGACAAACATCTGACTCTATTTTTGCCCGCTGGCCATCGTCCTCTTAAATGTTCATAAGACTTCCTTCCTCCAGGGCACTGGCTTTTTCTTTGCTCTCCAGGTGTGTGCCTGTGTGTTGCTCTCCGTGTGTGTGCTGGCCTGAGATAAACTGAATAATGCATTTGATCATTGGAAAGGTATTTATAGGAAAGCAGAGTGATTAAACTTTTATGATAAAACTGGCCATCAGTGCTGCACATCATATAGCATATCCTTCTCCATACATACACACACACACGCACGTGCGCGCACACGTACATCTGGTATATACGCTCATCTCATCACTTATTTCCTGAGGAGATTGTCTCCAAGTGAGTGTGTCAGCCATTCTTGGAGTATGTGTTATACCACTCTCCACTCTTTTAGTCCCTTGACCCAAACATATCAGATATCCTATTTGATACAGCTTTATTTTTCTGGTCTGGTCATCCCATATCGTCTCCTTTTACCTTTTACCAATCCTCCATGGCAACACTATGATCACAAAACCGATTCACCAAATATTCATGAACATTAAGCCACTCATTTCACTGTACAGACTGTGCTCCTATTGCAATGATTAATCTTTTGATTAGTTATTGCGCTGCAAAAATAGCCCATGTTTAAAGATGATAATAATGCAAAGATGTGCATTTTGTGTCTTTAAAAGCCTTTAATGGTGTACTGCTATTGAATACTAACAGGACGGATGAGGGAGAAAAGTTAAGAGTTAAGCAGCTTGCCCAGCCCCTGCTCTCCTTGTGTGCATGTGTTTGTGCTCCAGTGCCTCGGTACAGTAGCCCTGCCCTCGGTCACAATAGTTTTATCCATGTCCATTTTTAGCATCAGATGTGGCCCAGGGAAATTACGTAACAACCAAGCAGTTGCATGCGGGTGGCTGCACACACACGGATATAGGCCTACTGTACATACGCACACACAATGATTGTTGTTTTAGGGGATTAAAGCATTTGATGAAGGGGACACCCCTGACCAGTCACAGGGTGAGAGCGAAAAGAAAAGCAGGGAAGAATGGATCATGGGCAGTCGAGGGATTTACAACGCATGAGGGGAAGTAGTGGAGTAGCGACAACCAGAAATATGATGGAGGAAGAGGAAATGGACAAAAGGGACTGTGGCGTGATGGAAGGAACGCTTTAAAATCCAGTAAAATGGATATTCAAGTAAACTGTCCAACGTGTTCCAAATTAAAAGATAAATCTATGCAGGGGACTTCAGGTACAGGACACGTCACAGACGCTATGACATTTAAAAACGCTTTACTTAAAGACATAGCAGCAAACATCCTGAGTGAGGAATCAGTTGTAGATCTACTCAAACAGAAATCACATGGCATATTTTCTGCCAGCATATGTTGTGGTAAATATGAATATGTTGTATACATGTTACCTTGGAAACAAGTCCCAAGTGCAACATATTTTGCCTGCCACCATGTGTCAATCAAATTATTCTGCTCTTGAATGCAGGCTACAGAAAGAGTTCCTAAAAATGACAAAGTGTCGTGAATGTGATATTGGTGGATTACCTTTTGATCATGCACACACTAATATACACTCGGTCTTTGTAGTCCCGCTCTTACACACATACATCGAACATCACACCGCTTCTGATACGCCGCTCTTTCTCCAGCTGGCCCCCAGCTAGTATCCTCGCTGTTTGTGCGTGGGCGTTGTGTTAGTAGGTTTATTGTGTTCGTCTGGCCCAAGTATTAGCCGGGTTCTGGGCAAAGGTACACTCTCTCCCTAAGGTTAGTTGTGAGAGGAGGCAGAGGTGTGTGTGGGAACGTGGGATTTGTGCGTTGCGTGTGTGACTCATTGATGTCGGCGATGTGAATGTGTGAGCTTGTTTCTCTGTGTAATTTAGGGTTGGGCAATAAGTCACTAAGCATTTGCCACAATCATGCTTTCATCTGCGGTGGCCAATATTTGGCTCACTGCAAGGTTGAATTTCATTGTTAGATTAGTCAGAGAAGAACTCTGACTGTGGAAAGAGGTCCAATGTCCACTTTCCCAGTGTGCGTCTTAAGGCCATTTTTTACCTGATGAATTTAAGTAAATGGAGGCTTTGTCTAACAACTGCAAGTATTAAAAAAAATCTGACTCTCCCGCAACTTGTGCAGTACAACCCAAGTCTCGTTTATCCCGTCGTATGCTCAGTACTTCCCAAACACATACATCAAACTATTTAAAATGCGTCTGCCACTATCTTCTCATGCTTGGTATTCATGCTGCAAGTTGAGAAAAACACTTTTCTCCAAATCCAAGGTAACGCAATGATGAGTCATTGATATATAAATGGTCATTTTGTGGGTCAAGTATTCCTTCAAGCTTTTATGTTTACAATAACCACATTTATTGCCACATGGGGCAAACTGTGGGTTAGTGGTTAGCAGGTCTGACTTTCAATCAGGAGATCGGTGGTTCAAACCCCGCTCAGCCATTCCAGGTTGTTGTGTCCTTGAGCAAGACACTTAACCCTAGTTGCTCACCGTTACTGTGTCTACAGTAAAGGCCAGGCTTCCCTTGGAAAAGAGGTCATTGTATCTCAACGGGACCGACCTGGTTAAATAAAAGGCTAAAAAAAAAAAAATGTATGTGCCAAAATGAGTGATGTGGTTAATATGCCGAAGTAGTACTACGGAATAAGGAGAGGGAAAATGCAGAACAATATGTTAATGCCTCTTGTTCACATTGATGTAGATTATTTAATTTTCCACAAATGTTATCCAATTAAAACTCAAATAGACATCGGCTCCATCATTTCGGAAAACACAATATAGATTTTAAATTGACGATAATTGAAGTATTTCCTAAATCTTATTACACTCTAATCAATAAGAGTGTATTGTGAGTGCACTGAGTCTGATGTGTGTGTGTGTGTGTGTGTGTGTGTGTGTGTGTGTGTGTGTGTGTGTGTGATCAAATGGGTAACGAGGAGGTGTAACTGGAAACCAGTGCAGCTCTCACTTCATGGGGAACCCCCGTGCTACTTTACACCTCGGATGGATGAGCCGAGCCCTTTTGAATCAGGACAATCGTTTTGAATGTATGCTGTCAGTCTGTGTAATGTGTCTTCACGTCCTTGTGCGTGACATGTAACTGAGATGTAGCACCATTGTATGTTCACGCACATGTACCCACGTACCCACCCACACAAACACACACACGCCTCATGTTGTTAGTTCCACTGAGCAGAGGTAATCGGTGTGTGTACACTCAGCTCTTACATAACAGCATCAAGCAGTACACTGACGGAGGGGAGAAAGTTCATCTCTCTCTCTCTCTCTCTCTCTCTCTCTCTCTCTCTCTCTCTCTCTCTCTCTCTCTCTCTCTCTCTCTCTCTCTCTCTCTCTCTCTCTCTCTCTCTCTCTCTCTCTCTCTCTCTCTCTCTCTCTCTCTCTCTCTCTCTCTCTCTCTCTCTCTCTCTCTCTCTCTCTCTCTCTCTCTCTCTCTCTCTCTGCCAGTCAGTGTTTTATCACTGTGGACTTTACTTTCACATCACTCATTAATTTCTGTCTTTTTTCACTTCCTTCCTTCTTGTCGTCATTCTCATGACACATATTATTTAGTTTCTTTTTACTTTTATATGCATGATTTGCCAACAGCAGCATTTAAAAACCGGTTTCTTATTGGAGAAGAAAATCACAAGTAAGATCCTGTAAGACTTCAATATGATAAATGAATATAAGTCAGCATATCCATTTATCACAACAATGCAACAAACAACAATTTCTTTCCCCATTATTGATTAATCTGATGAGCATTCCTTTTTTATTTATATATTAATCATATTATATTAATTACTTATTTTACAATATAAAATAATTAGGCTATGTTTACACAATGTTTGCTGGAAAAATCACTGAAACAATTAAGTGACTCTGAAATTATTAGTTATACTAGCATTAGTAGTTATTCGTTTCAGCCCTAAAATATATTAAAACGCATTGCTCTCAAACATAACTCAACATCAGATGCCTTGGTGTCATTGTCATCGGCCCAGTATGGCTCGCTAGTTAATTTCACTGTGTGAACAAAGGGAACAACACTACTGACGGGGCCACAGAGCAGTAGATCAGAGTGACGGTGCATTTGCCCAAGAGCACACGCACCACAGCCTTTTTGCTGACGAACATCTATTTTTGTTCCTACGTTTGAAAGGTTTCCGAGTAAAAAGTGACTAACCCTACGATACACAGTATGTACGTATGAAGCACTTCAGTCAGCACATGCTGTCCACTCTCTACCGCTGCCTGCTGCTCTGGGTCTGACAGGCCCAGAACATTGTCCCGTGTATGTCAATCAGGAAAGCCATAATGGAGCTGATGAAGACATAACCCGAGATTGACCTGAAATCGTGGAGTCTAGTTTTCTGTGTGTCTGGTGCAAAGGATGTGAGCGAGGGAGGAGGACTGGTCCCTGCCAGGGCAGAGCAGCTGTGTGTTTACTACCGAGCTCATTGCATGGTAGAGCAGATCGGCTGCCAATGTTGAGATGCATGACTGCCACCATATCGGCAAGGTACACACAGCATACTCAACGTTTTCAAGGCCTCCCATCAGACACCTCTGCATCTCTTCTCTTTCTCCCTTGTTCTTCATTTTCAGTATTTTGCCCTCTCTCACGTTACATCATGATCATCAGTCTGTCCCTCTCTCTCGCGCTCATCCTCCCTCTCTTGGGGTCTTGCGTAACGTCCAGCTTTATTTGCTCCAGCTGAGGATTCTAATCTCTCCCACGAGGCAAAGCGCGAGAGCAAACCAGGAGAGAAGAGGAGCCGAGCGCGTCGACCTTTCTAACCTGCCCGTGTGCGCTGCTTCGTTAACTCGATCACTCCACCAATTATTGAGATCTGGAGCATGGCTTTGTTTACAGTCAGCACCAACACACTGTTAAATTGTATACATGTATGTGTGTGTGTGTGTGTACGCATGTGGTTCTAAAAATGTTTAATTTATGCCTTCTATCGTGTGTGTGTGTGTGTGTGTGTGCTTGTCCCGCCCCCCGCTGCAGTGTTGAAGGTGCGTGGTCTCTCTTGGCAGCCCTGTGCTAACTGGGGGATAAGCAGTGATTATCTACACAGTCTGCAGTAGGAGCGCACACACACAGACACACACACACACACACGTGCGCACGTGTGTGTGTGTGTGTGTGTCTTGCAACTGCAAATACTCCACACAGAAAACAGAAGGAACGGAGTGAAGGGTGAGAACAGTAGGAAGAGAGGAGAAAGTGGTGACAGGCGGCGACACGGCATGTGTCTCCTGCCTCTTAGGACAGGATAAACACAAACACACAAACACGCTGTGCTCTGCCCTCTGAGTCCCCCTCACAGCCCACTGTGTGTGTGTGTGTGTGTGTGTGTGTGTGTGTGTGTGTGTGTGTGTGTGTGTGTGTGTGTGTGTGTGTGTGTGTGTGTGTGTGTGTGTGTGTGTGTGTGTGTGTGTGTGTGTGTGTGTGTGTGTGTGTGTGTGTGTGTGTGTGTGTGTGTCTTGAGATTCGCTCTGTCCACTCGGGACAAAAGACGACGTGTCTCCCGCTCTTCTGAAGACAACACAAGTCTTTGTTTGTCCATGTTTTACAGCGGACACATGTTGCCTTCGGCAGACGTCGACTTGATATTTTTTGCAATCAGTGTTCAACACGACAGAAATTATGAATGTTGATTTCCCTGAATCAGCCAGCATGTGCTGTTGCCAGTCCAATGACTCACCACTGTAAACACCACTCTCGCAGGTTTTTATGTGCTGGGGGAAATGAGCCAGTTACCGACGCTAAGAACCAAGCTCTCACGGCAAGTGCTGGTCAAAAATACACTCAGAGTTTATCTAAATGGAATAGACACCTTACTTTCAATACATTTTGGTTTAAATTCTTATGAAGAAAATATTTAAAGCACTATTGAAACTTCTGAAGAGGAATGAATTGCCTTTTTTATAATCCTGCTTATTTAGTGCGCATCACATTCCTTTACTTTGACCTCTCCTGTGGCCAGCACGTCAAAACCATAGGTTGTTCGTTCTCCCTCTTCCTTTTGTTTCAAACTACAAATGATTCCCATTTGGATGATTTATGTTCATTAAAGAGAGCACCGTTTCCAAGCACTCTGCCTTCACATTTGTCTGTGCTTTCTGGGGCAAATTGAGCCAAATTATGGTGTTTACCTTCTTTTTTCCTTCGCATTCTCTTTACTTGTGGAGGCAGTTTGTTGCTTTTGTGGTTCACCACTGTCAAGAAAATGTAGAAGAAACACTTGAAATCCAAATGACTGTATATTAGTCATGATAAACGTTTGTTCTGGTTGTGACAGTGACCCTGTCTTTACCCTGGTTGTTTTATACCTTGTCTTTTATTTAATTTTCAACTCTCCTTCCCCTGCTTCTCCTTTCTTCTCTCTCCCTTTTGACCTTTCCCAGTTGTCTTTCTCTCTCTCCTCTCAATACCCCCCCACCCCCCCCCACACACACACACACACAGAAACCTCTTAAAGAATGACTAGCAGATGTGGACAGAGAATTTTCCTTCATCTAAAATTAGCTGAGATAGAAGAATGGCAGGAAAGCGCACAGGGTTGGACGCACAAACAGGAGGGGTAAGGGGGGATGGGATGGGGCAGCGATGGAGAAATAGACGATAAGTGGAGGAAGGAATAGGCTGATGGGACTCAGTGAAGTAGTGTGTATTTTTGGTGCTGTTCACACACATTGCTGACGCACAGGAACCACTTAAGATGCAAAGTGTACCACTGGCTGATACTTAAAATGTGCTTGTATTGCTGCGTAATACACTGTGTTAGTATTGTTGTGAACCAGTGTGAAACACATTTAGTACATTAAGGAGCTGTAGAGGTAATCAAATAAATGGATTTGGAGGAACAACATATTAGTTTGAAGCAGCAAAGCAGACCTATTAGCCTCAGTCTGTTTCTCTCACCCTCACCATGATGCAATGCGGCGGCCCATCTTTTACATTTCTTTTGTAATTACCCATCAATTAGCACGTTGGAAGCTGGATGTTGTACACAGCTCCAAAGCTGCGCTCCCCTAAGCAGCAGGAAGGTGTTAAGGACAACAATGCTGGTTGGCAAGCTGTCGATGTCCCCTGTTCACTCATCACCCAAGGGCCTGTTGAGAATACCAGGCCAGAAGCCCTCTGCTTCACCCTGAAGTTAGGTTTAGGTCTCCCCTGACGATCGTATAGTCTACAAGGGTGTTGGATGGGAGCGTGTTCGCTTGGTCAACAAGTCATACTTTTATCTTGTTTTTCTGCACTGTCACTGTGCATGTGTGTTCTGCGTGGCTTCTCTGATAGTTACCTCCACTTTCCAGAAAACATGCTGCGTAACTGCGTGTGCGTGTCCATGTTTGTCTCGCACTACTTGGTACCGTGTGAATAAACCGTGTGAATAAAATTCAGCATCATCAGCACAGTTCGCAGCATCAGAGAAAAACATGATTCCCCCGGGCCAGCCAGCTATTCCTCTCTCACCTGTAGTCTGAACAACAGCACGCAGCTCATAACAAGAGGCACAAACACACAAGTTGTTTTATTTTCTTTGGCTGTTGTGTATTCAGGATTTGAAAGGTAGGTCCATCTAAAGAAGTAACATTTAAAATCAAATTAATTACATTTTTGTGGAATTATATGGGCTAAATATAGCTGCAGGTTGGCATTTATTTTACTCACTTTACAAACTGGAATCTTTTTTTTTTGCGGCATTATGCCGGGATCACATGCAAAATGCAAAGCTAATTGCGGCGTTGCGCGAGTTTGACCGTGGGATGTTTATTCACGTCTCTCAGGGGAGGCGTACCCCCATGCAGTTACCAACATTTCATCATCCATGGCCAAAATAACCGCCATTGCAACTTTATACACGCTGTGGAAGTCGGTTGGTTTGCTACAGCGATAAGAACCCAAAATAAACAGATTTTACTGTTATTTCATTGCATGAAACTGATACAAATTATGCCAAAATAACTACAAAAGGACGCAGATTTATTAAAAAGTCTGAATTCCTGCTTGGTCAGGTATGTTCGCAAGACGCCAAGCATATAACCTAAAAGGTCCATTAATGAATCCTCATCAGGAACTACATTTTGGTTCGGTACTTTGCTATCCGTCAACAGACTTGAGCACAAACTGACAAAAAGACAGCAGATCGCCATGCTGATCAGTCTAAATGGATACGACAGTTTGCGTTCATTTAGAAATCAGGGCCACATTATGTGTCATTGCAATGAATGTATTGCTTGTCGGTTATAAAAATATTTTTTTTTTTTTGACATGACCCTAAAGCCTCTTCCCCACCACACATCCCACTACACCAACCAACATCTGGCTTTTGTCTTCAGTGGGAAAGATTACAACCGGCATTCATTTCCGGGAGGAATGACTCAGCAGTATTTCACAGGTATTCATTGTCTGCAGCTCCAATCGGCAATGATGGAAACATTTCCATCTTTTCTGGTGCAATGCTAGCACAATGCACGTTGAAGTGAATATATAATTAATCAAATCAACAGGTTTGTATCTCCATGAATAGTTTGTGATTGTGTTCAAGCAATCAAGAGAGTACAAACTTGAAGACAATTGGAAACTCTGACCAAGAATAAGTCCTTTTTTAAATTACATGAATATTTTTGTTGAACAAGTTTACATTAATGGTTGTAGTAATTCATAATTTATTAATAAATACAATGATGCCATTGCCTCAGGACCATTAAACCGTAGCATTCAGAATACAATGGACTGAGCAGTAAATAATTCTGTTATCTAATATGAATAAGCACCAGCATATAGGTCAGCATCTCCATCAGGTATATATGGATCGATGGATGGATGTAACAAGAGTTATAAAACATTTTCCTTCTACAATACAATAACAGATGGGCCTAGAGATGCATAGTTCAGCCCGGATCTGATTGGAACAGACAAAGTCTCCCTAACGTAAGACGTCTGGCGTAAATATCAGGTGTCTCGCTGCTTTGTCTCTCACTTGCCATCATGCGTCTCGAAAAAGTTAATCCACTGTGGAATGCGTCTGCCTCCGACCCGAGACAGCAGGCCTCTCTGTGTGCGTGTGCGCTCATGACTCGGCTGTCTTCTACCTCGTTTCATCGCCGTATTTATTTCTTAATGTTGTGGGACGTGGAGGGCAATAAAATCACAATAAAAGTGCTCGCCGTCAAAGAGAGAGAGGCCACGCGGAGTGTCTTTGACGCGCGGCGTGTTATTCTCTTCAAACTCTGTTTAACGCAGGCCTTGTTGCAGGACCGCTGGGTCGGTTTACACTGGAGCCTTGTTTGCCTTGAGCAGCTCTCGATTCTGGAGAGGGTGGAAAAGTTCTGTCTTGTTTCTAGCCAATGCTGGTGCACACACACACACACACACACACACACACACACACACTGCCATGTAGTGCAGATCTCTGTCTCCTGACGACTACCTGTTGCTGGCAGAGTCCGCCTCCCACTCCTTTCTCTCCATCTCCCGCTCGCCCAGCTCTCTCGCCCGGCTCGCTCTCTCGGCCTGCTCTCTCGCCCTGCTCTTCCCTTTTCTAATACCTGGTCTATTTGAGTCTGTGTTCCAGGCTTGAAAGGATTAATTGCCGTTTATGCTTTATTTTTTTGTTCTGTTCGTTTCTGGGTTGTTATTTTTAGGCCTTAAGTGTCTGGTTGCTAAGAGACAGTGAGAGAGCGAGAGAGAGAGAGAATGAGAATGAAGGAGAGTTTGCGTTGTGAAGGCTGAATTACAAAATCATTCACGCACTGAGTCAGCACTAACACACACACACACACACACACACATCTCACACAGGGTGTTTTAGTCTGAAGCTTTTATTGTGGACTTGTTTTTCTGGTTCTTTGTGTCTTTTCATCCCGTCTGAGCTGCGTGTACATCGCTGTCCTTTATGTTGAGAGATTCTGGCTCGTCTTCAGTACCTGCTGTCACGTGCACTCATAAGTGAGTAGCTGCACATGGTCTGAGTTCATGCCCATTTGCTTGAAAGAGTCTACTGCAACAACTGTGCATCCCTTTTATATTCTTTTAATGTGTTTTGGTCTTTTGAAGCACTCTTCTCTTCACTGTTTTCTCCAAAATTCTTGTCCTTCTACATTTGTTTTACAATGAAATCTCAATCTCTGAGGAGAAATATGAACTATTTCTGAGAAGACTGAGCGAGCTCTGTTTAACGTCCTGAACTTTTGGTTTTGAGTCTCGCCAGATTTTCGCGTACATCTGAAATGACATGCATGGACACACACAGGAAACAGATCTGTTGTTGGTGCATAACAGTTGCTAACATCCTGTCCCGCTTTAGTACCACATTCCAGGAAACCACCTCCCAAAAGTGTCACCTATCTCTCACTCACACATGCACACCTGACAGATATATGGTTTGATTATGCCACATCTAATTTACTCCTGTGTGGCAAAGTCACCCTTTGACCTTTTGACCCTTTGAGCTTACAAACACACAGTTGTAGTCAAGCTGAACATTGTTGGAGAACACAGCTCCACCCCCACTTCCCCCCCATGGTCACATGCTGCTGGTCCACAGTTATCAAGTTTTAATGCATGATATGTTATCAAAAAACAAAACCTCAGTGGGATAAGCATAATAGGGCTGCAACTAACAATTATTTGTATTATTGCTGATTATCTTCATTCAACTTTTGACATGATAGTCTAAATAATGACAGGAAATGTGCCCATATATAACGCCTTGTAATGTTTTTGTAAACTGTATTCCTCCAGCAGTCCAATCTCATAGACCTTCCTGTCAAACTGTCACATTTGAAAAAATGGAACCAGAAAATATTTGGAATTTTAAAAAATGACCCTGAATGGATTAATATTCAGTCAATTTGCTAATTGCTGATTGATGGAGTCGTCCTCAGCGCTGAAGAGAAGCTTGTCTTCTGCTATATATATATATATATATATATATATATATATATATATATATATATATATATATATATATATATATATATATATATATATATATATATATATATATATATACACACACACACACTGGGGTGTGCACACAGTCGAACACACTCTTACTGGCAGTGGTGAGTGAAGTGGTGAGTGAAGGCAGTGTGTTGTTGAACTAAAGGTGAAGCGTCAACTGGCAGCTCACTGCCAAGCTGTTGGCCGGAGAAGTACATTAACGCCAGCATGTGAGGTGGGGCGACCGAGTGAAAGAGAAGAGCGGCGCCTGTGGCCTGTAGCATGGCTGTGTTACATCTTAACAGCTTTTCCCTGAAAGTAACTTTGAGGATAATCATGGGAAAAGGACCACATATTCCAGCTTAGATGCACAGACCCTATCTATTTAAAGCCACATTTCAATATTGGTGTGGGAAGCTAACTGTTATGTAAAGGTCGAACTTAATGAGAGTATGATTTGCAATGTCTTTACAGAGCCAAATTCCAATAAATAAAAGTAAATATTACAGCAAAAGAGGTGAAATCTTGTGTTGAGACACATAAGAAAGCTGTTGCATCCCTTTCTTAAATGCTCCCCATCACCAGAATAATGAACTAGCAATCAAGCACAGGCTTCACAGGGACTTCAAGTATGTCTTTGACACGTGGAAACTACCCAGTGTTTATCATGCAACTGTTATTTAATACAGAGACAATTACACCAGCAATTTGACTACGCATAAAGCTGTCACTAGGCTATCACATCACTGTAGTTTGTCAACTCATGAAACGTGTAAATATGCGTATCTGTGTGTCGAAGGATGAGGGATAATGTCCTGGGAGCAGTGCGCCACTTTGGTGAGAGTAAATATACCGAACGGAGCCCGGAGAGCAACGGGACTCTTCTCTCACTGACACAATATTATTCTGCTGTTCTTGACACACTCTGGGGATCACATATGCACACAAACACACACTCTCTCCCACCAGACTTGTTTATGAGCGTGATTACACAGAGAAGTGTCCAGTTGTCCAGCCCACCTGGAAGCACACCCGGTGCCTCGGGGCTCGTTGCCTGTTTGTGGGTGGACAGTTTTCTTTGTCCTACACACATTTGGGACTTTTGCTCTTTTAAACGGCCAGTTCCCATGTGAAAAAGCTGGATGTGTGTGTGTGTGTTTGTGTCTTTTCTTAGAGCTCCCAGATGAAGAACCGCCTGTTGTGTACATGTTGCTGGCTATATAGTGTGTTGTGTGTTGGTGGGTCCTCGCAGCCTAAAATCAAGCTGTCACCAACCGGCACAGCCGCTCTCACAACCAGGCGACCACAGGGAGATCAAATATTCAAAGATTTAGTACAAACTAATAGTTGGTCCGTTAAACTTGTCAATCCTAATAGATCCTGCTTGTTCTGCACAGTTCCACCTATGTTACATAACATTTGGCAATTGTTTCCAGTCGCGTAATAACTCTAATGATTCATTTTTCTTTACGTACTAAAATAAATGGCTGCGTGGAAAATTCAAAATTGATCTAAAAAACAAAACTAGGGTTTGCTTCAAAAAACTGTAATTTGTAGGTAATTAGCTAAAATATGCTAAATCACTGGTAACTGACCCTGAAAGGATCACATCAGGGAGTTCATTTCTTTTTTAATGAAGTGCGTCAGTCAGTTGAAAAGCCACATGAAGGCTTTAGGTTAGCTGTTTTTAGTCCACCCTGGAAAGCCCTTTCACACACTTCAAAGCCTTTTTTCCTCCCCTAATGGACATTTAAACCATGTCGTGACTTAACAAGTTTACAGTCTAGCAGTCGAGCATGTGAATTAGATTTGGAGGGCTGCAGGAAAAGGGAGCTTGTTCTGGAAGAGAGGATCCCTATGGGCGCTCGGGCTTTTCTTTTGCCTTTTTTGCTCCTCCCCTACAATTTCCTGGAAAAGACGTCTTGTCTGTTCACTGGAGGACAACAGAGAGGCCGAGAGACGACATCTTACGTCATGTCCTTCTCATTCCCTTTCCCACTTGTTCCCTCATCTTCTCCTCCTCTTCCTCCTTCAGCACTTCTGTACTTCCCCTCTTCTCCCCATCCATGTTGTGTGTTCTCTCACACTGTTGAACAATAACTTGTGTGTGTGTGTGTGTTGCTATTTTTGGCCCTCCCAAGGCTGCAAAGCCCTCTCTTCCTTCCAGCTCTTCTCTTTCTCTTCTGCTGCTGCATGGCATGTGAGGAAGAGCCTATAGAAAATGTAGACTGTGGGTGACCTCTGAGAATAGTTAAGTGGCCTGCTATGGTGTGTTCACACCGAACGCGACGCGAATTTTTCGCGCGACCAGATTACATGTAAAGTCAATGCACAGACGCGTTTGGTTGCGACAGACGCGAAATTTCGCCGGGCGGCGCGTTAGACGCGTTTGGCGCGGCGCGTTTGGCGCGGCGCGTTTGACGCGAAATTCGCGTGAGTTGAAATTTTCCAACTCGGGCGAAAATTCGCGTCGCGAAAGCCAATCAGCGTTGAGAAGCTCTGCGCGTCATCACCGCCGTCCTGCCGGTTTGAATCAAACAGTTGCTGATCCACCTGAAGTATCGCTGGCAGCGGCCGTCATTCAGACGCTGTTGTGCGGCTACGGATAATATTATGAACCCGGACACGGGGGCGTTTGATGGTCCGACATTAGAGGGACTTCCACAAGAAGGTTAAAGCAGAACTAGTGGTTAGTTTAATGGTGGATGGCGGAAACGGTACTGTTTTTACGGAGATAAGCCACGGAGATAAGCCCCGCCCGCGTTAAAGCGAATTTGCGTTGACGGAAATTAACCACATAAAGTCGAGCGAGTAAACTCACTCGAGTAACTTTCGCGTCGCGTTCGGTGTGAACACACCAATAAAGTCGAGCGAGTAAACTCACGCGAGTAACGCGACGCGAAATTTCGCGTCGCGTTCGGTGTGAACACACCACTAGACTTACATATTTTTCTGTGTGATGTTTGTTTAACCCCCCGCAGGTACTCGGGTTAGTCAGGGGTCATGAATGCTCTTTGCTCCTAGAGCCATTCCTCTCAGGGAATTTAGTCTCCATCTGGATTATTAACAACTCACATTTCTCTTAGAGATTTTTCCCAACCAGTAAAATCTATTCTGCATGTAACAATAAAACTGTGATCACAAGCTTGTATAATCAACCCAACAACTTGCCTACTCATTTATCATTATCAGTGCTGCAGCCTTTAAAGTAAACCACTGGAAAGTTAAAATAGAAACTAGAAACAGTTTTCCGATTCTGCATCTCCACTAGACATTTCCACTGGTGGCTGCTGTAAACGTCTGATTCTTCTTGAGTTGCACCAAGAAGCCACTGGCAGAAACAATAGAAAATACAGTTTCCAGTTAACTAATTCACTGCAGCAATTGTTATTAACTGATTGACCAATTAAGACTGAAACAATAAGTGGATGCACAGAAAATTCTACTGTATCTTTTTTTTCATTGACGATTAATTATATATGTAATTTTCTTTTAAAACCCAAATGCCATAATTGTGCTGCTTCCAATCCCTCAAATGTCCAAATGTTCTTGTTTTCTTAGTTTGCTTTGATAGAAAGTTTAATATGTTGGGGTTGGACAGACAAAACAATCATCTTTAGTTCTCAGGCAACTGGGATGAACATGTTTTACTATTTATTTGACGATTTGTAGACCATACAATAAATAGGTTAATTGAGAAAATAATTAACAGGTTAATCCATAATGAAAACCAATATTAAGCCCCACCTATTCCTCTCATGTACAACAAGTATTAGACATTACGCTGATTTTCTCCTTTTTTGTTTATAATAATCTCAAAGTACAAAACATTACGATATTTTCTCCCAGGGGCTCATATTTGAAGATGTAAGTAGTATTTTTAAGAAATACATTTGTAGTGAAAAGTTTCGCCCAAATGATTCACTTTTCCCATCCATGTGTTTCCTTACTTCTGTCACTCTCCTGTGTCCCTGTCTTTCTCCGTCTGTGTCTCACTCTCTCGTCTTCCTCCAGTATTGGCCTAATGAATTTTTAATGGGCTTGGTGGGAAGAGTCCAGACACTTTGGGATTCAGGCGTATGGGCTCTGATTACCCTCCTCCTCCTCCTGCGGAGCCCACCCTCCTCACTTCTCTCCCTCCTTTCACTCTTACTTTCTCCGTCTCACCCTCCCAAGTCTTTTATTATCCCTCCCCTCCACCTCCCCGGTCTTGTGTTTCTGTCTTCTCTGTTCCCCGAGCTCGGCGCTTCGGGCAGTTTCACTTATCCAAGCAGCTGTGACAAAGACACGGCTGTGTATGCTTGTTTGTGCATGAATGTGCTACAGGCAAATACTGACTCTGTCTCTCAATTTTTAGCACTTTTACAGACTCTCAGAGCCGACGGTGACCTCACCCCCCTTCACCCACACACACTTGCACTGGTCGTTTCCCACATCCACGCTAAAGCTGAGTTGGGTTAAAGGAGTACGGTGCTAGCCAACTGCCGCTAATGGCAGTTCAGAGGCCCCGGCCCGGTATAAAAAGCCTGAGTCTGCAACTCGGCTGTTAGTTTGGCACAGGCTTGTCAGTTGATTTGCTGCTGAGTAGGACTCGCAGCTCTGGGAATCTCTCCTCCTCATCTCTTTTCTCACTCCACTACTTTGTCCGACTGCCCGTCTGTCTCTGCCTCCTTCCCATCAGCTCTCGCCCTCCTTGGTACGCCGGGCCTGCAGGTCAGGGATCCAGTCAGCCGTGCCTCCGAGTCAAACGTTTGAGAGCTGCAAATAATGGTGATTTTCATCACAGATTAAGTCACTGTTCATTTTCTTGATGAAGCATTTTGACAATAAAATTGTTTGGAAAAATGGGCATTATAATTTTTTCTGAGCACACAAGCTTCAAATTCCTTGTTGTCTTCATCCGGCAGTCTAAAACACAAATTAACTCAGTCAAAGGTACCCTGTGGGTCTATCTGTTAACAAACAGTGTTTCTCTACACAGTGTGTGTGTGTGTGCGCTTCTCTCCTCGTAAAACATTTGCAAAGCTTGCATTGTTTACATCCCTGTTTCCTACTCTCCTTTCCTGGTGTGTTGCTACATCTTTTGGTGCATTACAGCGACCAACTGTTGTTGTTGTTGTTGTTGAAGATCAGAATTTGGCAGCCGAGACATGTATTGTGTTGCTACTAGTGGTACTAAACTCCTCTAGATGCCATAAACCAGCAAGTCGTCACAAGCTGGAGAAAGTTGGACCTTCTTGCTTGTAAATAATTGGTAATCGCTTCGTCAACTCGTTGTTTCAGCTCCAAAATGTTTCAAGTTGTGTTTATGGGGAGCAACTTGGGGTTCACGGTCTAGGTCAAGGTCACTCAGACACGCGAACAGAAAGAGCAGCGGATCAAACAGCCAACCATGTGGTTAAAGGACGCCCCGCTCAGCCCACAGCCGCCTCAAAAAATGTAGGTTCAAGTTATGGATGATAGAAACTGCAGTGACACATCGAATGAATTATGAATTCCAAGGATTAGGACATGAACTGATGTGTAACCGCGCTGTAAGGCAGCAGGCATACACGGTCAACTACCGTTGAAGATTTGTCTAAGTTGCCCTTTACCCAGCCACAACGCAGCACCCGCTCTCTTCATCTTCTAAAGTCTTTTTCTCTTTCTTTCCTTTCTCTGCCACTCTTTTGCTTTCATCTCTCGCTCCCCCTCCCCTCCTTGCTCACGCGGTGTGTGAGAGAGTGGAGGTCATTGTTGGACTGGTGAGTGGCGCACATAGCTGGAATAGCAGCAGTGTTGGAAGTCTGCTAGGGGCCTGCCACCAAGATCACACAGAGGAAAAGAGGCATCCGCACTCCCAGAGAGGAGGAGGGGAATGGGAGGGAAGGAGGGAGGGGGCCGCGGGGTGGAGGGGAGGAGGAGGAGGAGGAGGTGGGGGGATAAGCAATCTGATCTGGATGACAACAGACTACCAGACGAGCTATGATCTCATCGCTCCCTTAACCTCCCCCTCCTCCTCCTCCTCCTCTTTCCTTCCCTCCATCCACCCCCTCTCCCACTCTTGCCATTGTCTCTCTTTCTCTCTTCCCACTTTTGTTTCCCTGATCTCCCTCCCCCGTCTCTTTTTCCTCCAACTTTCTTTTCTCTGATCTCCACTTGTCCTAGTGCTCACCCCATCTCATCTTGCCTTCTTCTCTTTCACTCTGACCTCCCCCCCCCCTCGCTCCCTCCTCTTGCAATCTCTCCCTCCCCTTCATCCCCCTCCTTTCCGTCCCTTTTGCATCACTTTCTACCACCTGCCCCTCACTTGTCCCAACACACACACACACACACACACACACACACACACACACACACACACACACCTCTTGACGCACTTGCACTCTCTAGTGTCCCAGGCCAGAGATTAGGCGCACCCCTATCGTCAACCCTCCACACCAGTCTCTACATTATTGATGCTGTGTGTGTGTGTGTGTGTGTGTGTGTGTGTGTGTGTGTGTGTGTGTGTGTGTGTGTGTGTGTGTCTTGCGCATCCATGCTGTAATGGCTATCTGGTGTCTCCCCCGGGGGGTGGGGTGATGGAGGAAAGGAGCCAAAGAGAGGGAGAGTCGAGGTCAGAGAGGTTAAGTGTGGCGGAGGGGGTTAGGATGTGCTCTGCAGGCTCTTCCCTGCTGCGCCTCTCTCTCTCTTCTTAATAACTTAACTTCATGCAGAACGTACACAACACACACACTTGCACATTCCAAACATTCTCAGAAGAAATTCTCCTATTGGGTGTACAAGACTGATGAAACGGATCAGAGTGTGTCTGATAGCTGATCCAGTGCGAGTCAGGACAGCTCAGCCTGGGTTGGACTCTGGGAGGATAGAAGGACAAAGGCACCTGTTCTTGCTCTCAGCATTCCTCTAACCCTAATCCTGACTATCTCACTTTCTCTCTCCCTCTCTCTCTCCCTCTTACACACACACACACACATGCACGCACACACACACTATATGCAATGTGGTAGCTTTTATACGCTGTTGCTGATGACCGCGTCATTCCAGTCCTCCAAGTATTTACATGGGATCCATTTCAAGGACCTGAAATATGATGTGTGTGTTTGTCGTGACCTCAGTGGTCCATGCCAAAGTCAAAAAGATCATTACAGATGCATCTTCACTGACACACACACATGCTCACAAAGTCACTGACTCACATTTGCACAAACTCTTCAAAGCTGTGATGTTGTTTTCTTAATATTTAATAATAATAATATTTGAGCTTTTTTTTATATATATATACATGCAGACAGTTTCACACCCAGTAAATACTCCCAGTACAAACAGCCATCTCCTGATTTCAGTGGAGCAATGGTCAGCAGCGCACATTTATTCATCTCAGTCGGGTGGAGATTTGACGAGTCGCATCCACTTGTGTTGACACAGTCGCCGTCATCTTGCTTTGTCTGGTGTGTGTGTGTGTGTGTGTGTGTGTGTGTGTGTGTGTGTGTGTGTGTGTGTGTGTGTGTGTGTGTGTGTGTGTGTGTGTGTGTGTGTGTGTGTGTGTGTGTGTGTGTGTGTGTGTGTGTGTGTGTGTGTGTGTGTGTGTGTGTGTGTGTGTGTGTGTGTGTGTGTGTGTGTGTGTGTGTGTGTCAACCAGGCCAATATGTTTATGATTGCCCCCGGTGTGTTCCTCTGTGATTGTAGCTTGCTCAGGGTTTGATCGTGCAACAAGTGTTTTGCTTGAATGTTTGAAAGTGGAGGAGGAGGCGGGTGGGAAGTGAAAAAGGAAATAAAATGACAGTGAGGGAGTGTTGTTTCGTTTACATGCTAACTCCCTCATACTTATGGGGTCTGGAAAGTCTGAGAAATAACAAACACAGACGGCACAGTTTTTACACCCATGGTCATTTCACACTTCACACATTGTTATGTTTGTTGTAAAGAACAATAATCTGAAGCAAAGCTGCCGGCACAGACTGTTTGTTGACTGCCTCACTGGCCACATAATATTCAGCGCTGATAAATTCCCGTCTGGAATTTGGAGATGGAAACCGTGTAGGCACAATGTTTGACTGCTATTCAAAATTTTAATTGAGTCACGAAATGATTCCTGAGTAGGTGGGACAACTGAGTGATTCATGGACCAAGCCTTGCTAATGCATCATTGTGATTGGAGGAAAACCACCAAGAAATAGTGGGGAGAAATTAGCCAGTATAGCTTTCCTTTCTGCCTCCTTTTACCATACAACTGGAAACCAAAGCTTACCTGCTTCAGGTGGATATATATATAGATATAGATAGATAGATAGATAGATAGATAGATAGGTGGTTCCATAGAAATAAAAAAATAGTAAAGTTATTAACTATTGTTTATGTGTACAGATTCACAAATGTCTGGTAGATGTGGTACCAGCATTATTTAGTGTTACGCAACAGTGACTAAATGGTCTGAACAGGCCAGTGCAGCAGAGATTATCAGGGCTATCTATCTCTGCCTCAGGCTGCCATCCTGCAAATCCATTGACAAGCCTGCACATCTGTAATCTGTTGATTTGGGCCTGTTTTTTGTCGTTGTTGTTTTTTTCTCCAATTTCCAGTCCAGCCGGTCTCATTTCCTCTGTTGCCATTTGCATGCGGTGACGTTGCATGCATCGCAAACACTGGTTTCATGCAAGCCATACATGTTTTTCCATGTCCTCCCACAAAAAAGAGGAAGTAACAATAATATAAACCACGAGAGTAGAAAAGCGATGCTGCACTTGTCTCAAAATTTACAACTTTCAATTAATTTTGATAGCGACAGAGAGGGTTGTTTATGTTGTTTAATTAGAGTTGATATATAAGTGTGTTTCTAACAATCCTCCTCCGTGTATGTGACTCAGTTGGACAAAATAGGAAAGCAACACGTATCCATTATTGTCTTGTATTTCATTACATCCGACATGCAGCCTTTATGTTCTGGGCAGTCTGTGTAATGTGGAGCTTAATACTATTTGCTCCAAACATAGAATAACATCAGCTGGCATTAAATGTCCTGCTAAACGACACTTCATCAGGGTGGATGCAAATTCTCTGATAACTCCACCTCCTCACTTGTGCATTAATCCGTGCTCTGAGGATGACTGTTGATGGAATAAAATCCAGTCCAGGCTGCTATATCTAGCTGAATTATTCTGTAAGCGTCTATTTTGCTCGGTCGTGTCAAATCTTCTTGACCACCCAGGCAACAGAATGTTAGTGGGAGACTTGCATAAACATTTTCAAACACGAGCACTGGCACAGAAACTGTTTCTAACTTGTACATTTGGGCACACACATGCTCCAGCTAACAGTCATATACCCACGCCCACAGTCTCGTTCTGTGTCTCCTACTCTGCGTTTCCTTTGAGCCGCGGGTGGAGAGAGATGGAGGGATAGACAGGAGAGATGACTGGCCATGTTGTTTCCCTCCGGTCATAGGAAAGAATGACTGCATGAGAGGAAAGAGGTGGAGGAGAGTTGGAAAGGTTTTTCACGTGCCTAACTGTTCCACGGAGCCCACTTGCACTACGACTTTCAGTATTGTAGTTTCAGTGTGTGTGCTTCCTGTGAAGAGCAACTGCGGTAATGACAGTAGAAGAATGCGGTTTAAACAAAACCCTGTTCACCTCTCCATTAAGCGTCTAACGTTTTTAATTTGCCTAGCATTTCTATGTTGTTTTAGTGGAGACCCCTCCTGCAGTGAAACACCTGAACAACATAACAAATGTGCCAAATCTCACAGCCAACATCTGGAAAGGGGTGTTGCAGCCCAGCTGACCAACTCATTATTTTATGGTCGCATAAACACACGGTAATGACAACACCTGCGCTGTATAATCTGCTATGTTGACATTAAAGGTGAGACAGAAAGTTGCCTTCATCAGATAATTCAAAGCTTCTGGTCTTACTGCAACAGACTTGCAACAAGTCATGGATGAATTTATGACATAAAAAGTACAAGTGTTCACCACACTGGCTAGAAAGAGGAGTCTTGAACTTGCCTCAGTCGTAATTTTAACGAGACGGCAATATAATATTATGTGTGACTTGTTTTTTTAAATATTTTTTTTCTGTTTTTGGAAAATTGAAAAAGTATGACATACTTATTTAATGGCAGCCCATAACTTTACCTGTGAACCAGCGGTCCTTCCCAAACTGCATTGATAAATCAATATTTTATAAGTCAGACATCATCTGTCAAAATAAACAAATCCAGGTTCATCATTGTGGTCTTCTTAACTTGACCCCCGGCCCTCACTGGGCTGGCTCATGTCATCATTTTTGGAAAGAGTGTTGCCATTGTTGGGTTCTTTTAAAACCTTTTTCCTGCCCGTAGTCTTCCTCTCCACTGTTTTAAAAATAGAAATAGCATGAGAATCCTCCGCAAAAAGTGCTGAAAGATTGACTTGAGAGTGAAAGGAAAAACACAGAGAAGAAGACGGCTATCTGCCATGTGAGAAATGAGCGAGGACACCCCGCTCTGTGCTCGGCGCTGCCTCGCTGTCGTATGTGATCTACACTTTGACACCTAAATCCTCCACTCCACTCACCTGAAACATCTACGACTGCAGATCTCTGCTTGTAATCATATCACAGTCTTTTTCTTTTGAGCTGTAAAGCAGTTTTCAGTGGTCTGAATTTCTCCCCATAATACAACAGACGTTGTTGGGGTTTATTTGAGGTCTATGTCGCTCAGTTGTTCAAAATTAGATGCCGTGTTGTCAGCAAAAAACTTTTTTTTTCCTTCTGTTTAATTTAAAACTCGTGCTGTCCACAACCTCGGTCACTGTTATTTGTTGGGCTCCGTTGACGAACACTAACCCTCCCGCTCTCTTTATCTCTCTTTTACAGGGATCGCCTTCCCAGAATGGGCTTACAAGCCTGAGTCGAGCCCGGGGTCCAGGCAGATCCAGCTGTGGCACTTCATCCTGGAGCTGCTCAGGAAAGAAGAGTATCATGATGTCATCGCGTGGCAGGGGGACTATGGCGAGTTTGTGATCAAAGACCCAGATGAAGTGGCCCGGCTGTGGGGTGCCAGGAAGTGTAAACCCCAAATGAACTACGATAAGCTGAGCAGGGCACTCAGGTATGATGACAGAGAAACTGGCTGTCTATCTTTGATTCTTTGTGTATCTGTATGTGCAAGTGTGTATTCATTCATAATTAATTGCTCCTGTTCCTGACCTTTGACTTCTCCTCTATGGTGACAGAATACACCAGATTGTGATAAGGATGAACATTTGAACCACATGCTAATATTTAAAGAGCCAACGTGCTCCAGTTGAATGGCTAATTAACTGAGGCTGTGTAATCAAATTACACAAACCATATAGAATAGCCATAACCATTTAGAATAGTCAATGCGCTAATCTATATCCATAATGCATTTTGAATAGAGAAATGTAAATAAGTGGGCGAAAGCAAGGGCCTTGGTGGACTGACAGGCTGACTGGCTTCTGGCTCTCGGGATGTCTAATGTCATCCTTTTGGAGGCGAATGAGCCTGAAATAGTACTATCTCCGGTTTCAACTAATGGCCAGGGGAGGAAATTGCTCCTTTTCCAAATAATTCAAGGACAGCCAGTGCCGTCCCCAGGCTGTTTTCAGCAGGGAAGAGGAACTGTTGACCTCCACAAGGGATATTGTCGGATGGTGGAAGAAAAATCTTAAAGAACTCGTAAGCCTGGCTGTGAAGGAGGCACACTTGAAGACTGTTCTAATGATTTGTGGCATTTATTCCTTTATGAGATGGTTAACAGTATGGAGATATGAGAGAGAGAGAGAGAGAGAGAGAGAGATGGGGAATGACAAGCAGCAAAAGTCCCCAGTCGGTCGTGGTCCAGGGATGCCCAACTTATAGTCTGCTATACTATCAGGGTGCCCTAACTTGTCTCTCACTTTAGCGGAGGTCACTGAAGTAGTAAAACGTCTCTGCAGTGGCATCACGGAAGAGATGAATGAGATTTGTCTAGAGCGATGCAGCAAGAGCAATCTCTTTATTTGACTGTTGTGGTGACGAAAGAGCTGAGCCTGAAAGCGATATATCTCTCGGTCTATGTTCCAGCCCTCACCCGTGGTCATGAACTCCTGAAGTGACACTCTTTAAAACACTTCACCACGAGGCCAAGAACGTCTATCTCCTTCCCAACGGCCATGTGCTTTCCATGTGTGAAGAGGGATGTGGGCACATGTTGAGTGACTCGAGAGTTCGTTTCACACATGTTGATAACTAAGATTGGTGCAAATATTTATGAAATGGTCTGATAAATCTCACACACAGACTCCCCTGAGACGACAATAATTGTGAAGAAACATTCCATATACATCCAATACCTTCTGCTGGGAAGGTATTCTCAGATATAAGGTATCTCTGCATTGGATTCCAGTATGAACTGCTGTAAGCATTTCATTCAGACGCACAGACCCCAATAGCTTCAGCTCTCTGGCTCTGTTTCACCCAGACATTGCATTAGTCTTGCCTGCCAAGGCACTAATAGCACTTAACCAACTCTATAATACACGTGAATGTCATAAGAGTGGCCCTGTGCGCTTCACACGCTATTGACCTGGACGGGTTTAGCAACTATAATGCTCCAAGTAGAGTTATAACACTGACCCATTTGGCTCGTCACACCTTTACAGCGTTCGGTTATATCCATGGACGCCTGTTTAGCCAAGACAGGGATTTAACATAGTTTTGGTTGTGACCCCCAGCTTCAAGTTCAAGTATACATATCACAGGAAAATATTAGATGTGATCCCCATCAGTCTATTCTTAGTGTTTGATATGATTCACCCTCGCCGATTGACTTAATCATTTGTTTTGGACAATAACATTGTGGTACTTTGTATCCGAGGGTTGGTTGAATCTGCTTTGATGACCTTCGAATTGGGTTTGCTAGGTAAGCGGTAAATCGAATTGGACTAACATGTCGTTAAAGCTAATCGCCTCAGGAGCAATACAGGCGTTGGGCGTAGGCGAAGCAAAATGGATATAATCAGAGCTACTCAACAGATGCTCCTGGTTTTACTTCTGCTTTTGGTTTCACGAGGAGACAGTGGGTCACAATTTTCTTCGATTATAGAAAGAAGATACATATAATCAATCTTGTGATCCATACTTGAACACAATGACCTCTCGGCACACTAGAGTTCAGTACTACGTATCCCTCTGGGACTTTCCTCAGCTGATGCCAGTTGCGTGTCATTGTCTGTGTTGTGTGGACCCGGCTTTGTGTGGACCTGGTAAGATTAAGATAATGTCAGTTACAGATGGGATCCCATGGTGACCGAGGGACTACTAATGTGTACATCCACAACCGGACTTGGAGTCCGGGTTTAGGATTCCTGAATGAAACATGTGGTCAAGCTGTGTATTTATAGCATGTCCATCCTCTAGAGCTGTTACAGATTTGGAGCTTAGGCTGCAGGATGTATACTCCAAATATACATATACATACATATAGCTGGTCTTAGTGCGCTCTGATGTACCGGCTTTAGAGGCTGATTATCAGAATTCTTTCTCGCTTCCTCTCTCGTGTCCTCATCCACCCTCTTACGGCCAGGTCGCCTCCCTCTGTTCCTGTAAATTGAGCAGAGTCACTTCAGACTTCGAGTGGTAGGGACAGACAACAATATATCCCACACATGCACTCGCCTACGTCCATGTAGTCACCTGATTTGACACCAGAGCTGTCGTCAGTCCTTCACCACATGGGGACACTGGAAATTAAGCCTTGCAAGACGCACATCAATAGTAATGTGCCGAGAGGAATAATGGCACTAAAGATTGATGAAGTTCTAAAGGAGGCACACAAACACGTGTGGACGATAACGGTCTCCATATGGAGCAAACTGTTGGAGAGCAGGCCACCTTGTGCCCTTCATATGGAGAAAACCTGGAGTCTGCTAATAATGGAGACCACAGTCGGCATGTGGCAATTACCGTACACACACATGCTCACTTACTTGAAAAGGCACGCCTGTTTTGAAGTGTTCTTTTTTTATCACTTAGTCGTAATTATTATTTGTACCTCAATGACTTATTCTTTCATGTCTGCCATGCACATGGTGGAAATTCCCTTAATCAGGTGTGTGTGTGTGTGTGTGTGTGTGTGTGTGTGTGTGTGTGTGTGTGTGTGTGTGTGTGTGTGTGTGTGTGTGTGTGTGTGTGTGTGTGTGTGTGTGTGTGTGTGTGTGTGTGTGTGTGTGTGTGTGTGTGTGTGTGTGTGTGTGTGTGTGTGTGTGTGTGTGTGTGTGTGTGTGTGTGTCCGTGCATGCTTTCCGTTGAGGGGACACAGACTCATGGACACAGTCCATGCGTCATCTTGGTCTGCCACTCCCACGGCCGCTGTGAAATTCCCACTCCTGTTGAGAGGATTACACTCCCACTGTGTGTGTGTGTGTTTGCAGTGTGCTTGTTTATCTGCATGATGTTGAAAGAGGTTAGCCTAATATTTCATAGTTTGTTTTTTAATGAATGAGTGTGTTCTTCTGTCTCGTTACAGTGAATCAAATGCATAAAAACAGAAGCTTTGACGGTCTGTTGTTGTTGTCCAGAGTGTGTCAGAGCCTTTGGGAATTCAGCCCTTTTTATCTCTCCTTTTGCTTGGATATTCAGGGCATCTGACATGTCGTGTGCAAGTAATGAATGAAAGGAAGGTCACAATCTTTAACCATCGGCTGCATGTTTGGGTCGAGGAAGTAAACCCGCCCACAAATAAAAAGGCCAAGCCTTCACCCCTCCTCCTGATTCCTTGTACCTTCATAAATGAAGCCTGTACACAAACGAGAGTGGGGGTCGTTAAGCCTGTTGCCAATCAGTCATTGCAGAGTGCTGGCTTAATGAGTGTAATCATGCTAAGAGGTCCCAGCTCCTAGAGACCTCCAGGCCCCCCTGTCCTAGTCAGCAGCCCGCATTGGCTCCATCACAGTGGTCAGAGGTCAGAGGGACTGCCGCACACAGCTGGCAAAGATTAACAACACAGGACATGTGCACATTCACATACACAAATGCACCATTGTACACAGACTCTTGCCAATGTATGTTTGTAGTGTTTGCTTCATGTGATTGGCCACCACAGCTGGAGAATTGCCCCCACAGAAAAACACTTAATGAAGGTTCTACAAGTTTCTTGGTTATAGTGATGCTGTAAATGTAAAACATTTGTACCATTTATTGAGTGCTAACTACTTGAGGACATCTAATACCCAAAGTGAATTGATGGTATTATAGTAGCGTATGAAGGCGTAATCCTACTTCTACAGTCTTCCAAGAAAATCCCTGAAATAAATAGACATTTTAAACTGCTGCACTCACATTGGCTCCGATATAGATCTAGAAGTAACCCTGTTGCCCACATTTGCAAAACATCCTGCAGATGAATACTGCTGCATATGCACAGTGTTACTCACCTATCTGGCTGGGCCAGTTTATAAGTCAGAATGCCTCTCTCTACACCAGCGCATTGTGTGGAAACACCCAGGGCCGGAGGGAAAGTGCCGAGGGAGCACCCAGGGACAGTACCACTGTATGACTTTGTGTTCGTTGTATGCTTGCGTGCACTGTCTTTCCATTGTTTCTTTCTGCAGCATGTATGTGTTCAGCGTACGTGAGCATTGTGTGTATGGCATTGTCTGACTGAATGAGCCCTTTATTTTCTATGGGGGCGGAATACACACACACACACACACACACACACACACACACACACAGTGTGCTCGAGTACATATTTTCGCCACCCACAGAGCATGTGACCATCGTAATTGGACCTGATGCCCCTCTTTACAGATATACATATACAGTATATATGTATGTATGACGACCCAATCATGAATCGCATAATAGTCAAGCTTATTAATCAAATAAAACATGTATAACTGTGTGTATGAATTGCATACTAATGAGTTACTAATGAGTGTTCACGTTGGAACAAGGCTTTATAAATGATGAATTAAGTGTTTACTCATGCTTTACTAATGCTAAATAGTGTGTAGTTATTAGAAAGTGCTACCCAAATTTATTTTTTGAGACAGGAAACGCTCATCAAACCTGGTTTCCTCACAAAGCTTGCTCACGTGTGCAGCTTTTGCACACACACCTGACGCAGCTGGTGTGTGTGTAGAGAAGGATCTTGCTGGGATGTGTGTTTAACGGCCGATGCTGACGAAAGAGGCAGAAAATAAACACGGGGCTCATGGGGAGTATTGTAATCCCAACTTCCTGTCACCGTCAGCGCCTATTTACAGCCCAACAATGGGCAAGGCACAGCCTGTCCACACACACACAAACACACACAAGCGTGTTGGTTCAATTCATTTTTAGTGTTGACATTTGTGTGTGTATGGAGAGTTATATCGGTATAGATTGTTAAGCTTATACAGGTATTGTATCAAAAAGTTGGCCATTGCGAACAGGTTTAGTCCTGAACTGAATGTACAGATGGAACAGGTTTAATCCCCAAATTGTATTTTTCCATCTTTACCACAACCACACCTTAGTACTGACAGAAATATGTCTGCATCCAGCGCTTTGTAAGGTCCTGCTATTTCCTGTTTTGGACAAACACGATGCTTGTATAACATATAACAAACCTCCAGGTTGTTAACCCATTTTCATAAGTTAGCAATTACCTGATCAATACAATGTTATCATATCCAATAGAACCGATGAAAGTAGGTATGAGCAACGTTTAGTTGTAATAAACAGTTAATAAACTCCTTTTGAGTAATAATATTTCCAATGTGTTACTTCACTGTGATTGATTGTGTTAAAGGCTGCTGTGTGTAGAATATGAAATAACACATTGGTAAATGATATCACAGTAGAGTTTAAATGGCTTGTTTTTATATGTCTATGCTCACTCATTAGCATTGAGGTCCTGTGTGTGTATGTGTGTGTGTGTGTGTGTCTCTCTTCTTTGATCATAACGTTTTAGACCACAGCAAGTCTGTGTAATCGCAGCTTTAATTCATGGCCTAAAATCACACACAGTAACAACTGCGCTGATAGAAATCCTGCCCTCTGTTCCCCTGAAGGATTTGTGTAAATCCTTACTTGCATTGATTGGTCAATGTACTCTTTTGGTTCAACAAGGAGTGGGATAAAGCGGCATCTCCTGGATGATCTGTGGGTCTGTGTGGGCACACGTGCACCCATGTGTTTGAGTACGTCTGAATAAGATGGCAGTTATAGAGTCAGGACATGGGAGAGGTGTGTGTGTGTGTGTGTGGCGTGTGTGGTGGGCAGCTAAACACAGGCACTCAAAGAATCTCTTTCTTCTCTTTTGAAGTGAGTTCAAATGCTCTTCAAAGTCTGCTTGTATGATGGTGCAGGGGGTGGGGGCATGAAGAGAGAAGGGCGACCATGTGCTCTAAACACAGCATCAGTTGCCGCGGCTAGGATTACACAAAGTTGTTGTCTGCTTCCCACTATGCATCTCGGCGTTCTTTGTATTAGCTGCATGTGTGTGTGCAGCCAAGCGCACACGAGATTTGTGTTGGCTACGCTCCCTACGATCCAACTGCCATGAGCCAAAGTTAGACATATGTGTCAGCACAGTGATATTATTTCCCTTTGGGATGCGCACATATTATTAATGCCACTTATGCTATAATTACCAGGTACACTTATCCAAAATGAATGCAGTCTAGTACAACAATACATATTACTGTCATTAAGGACAGTTATTTATAGAGAGGAGTTGATTCAACTGCATCAACATTTTGGAAACTGCAATCCGTTATAAATTACATTAATTTATGTAAACGAGGGAGAACGTCATTTTTTCTTTAGCTTTACCGAATACACTTTGCACAGTGGGATGTTTGTCAATCAAGGTGAAGTACATCACATTTTGCTCCAATGGGGCTCTCTGCTACACAAGATCAATTATTTTCTAGATACTTTGGATTGTGTTTGTGTTCTACCCTTGCGATCCGTTTTATATTAGACCCATGTGTGGGCCCCTGCACAGCTTGTTGACTTTTCTGTCATCGGCTAATTCGATCGCAGTCTCGTTGTGGTTTTAATTCTGCTCGACTTCCTGCCTGTCTCGGTCCGTCTCCTCGCTCCCAACTGCTTCTCTCCCCTCCTTCGTGGCCCATGTGAGTGTCTCCCCTAGAGCAGAAATTACATGCTGCTTTGTGCCTGGCGTAAACAATGTTTTCAACAGTGCAGGCCTGTCCTGTCTCTCCCTCTCCCGCTCCCATCGCCTCGGGGGACGAGTGCCGCGAGCAGGGAGAGAGTTGGAATAAAGAGGGGAGAGAGAGAGAGAGGTATCAGTAGGATAAAGGGAGGAGGAGGAGGAGGAGGGTTGAAGAGAACAAGTGAAAAAGAGCAACAGTCTGTTCCCAGAGCCAAATCGGCCCAACCAGTCTGTGTAATAAGCATAATAAGGGGGGGTGAAGGGTGACACCTCCCCAACACCAAACAGACAGACAGGCGCACACACACACACACACACACACACACACACACACACACACTGCCGTCTGGATAACTACCATTCAGCATAATGATAGTCAATGGGCTCGCATTAACTCTGCATTACCTACATACCCCGAAGCCCCTATCTTTGTCAGCACACTTCACTTAACTTGTGCCAGCAGACACATGCTGGAGGAAGGGAAGCAGAGCCTGTCGCTGTAAAAGCAGCTAGGTACGCAGACACGATGAGCAATTGTGCAGTCTGGTTGAATCTTATGTTCAATAGCCAGAGGGTGGTGTTGGAAAAGATAGGTGGTAGTTTTGGTTAGTCCACCACACAGGCTTATTATCTCACAGACAAACACACCGTCTTTGTTTCCTTTCTTCTTTTTTTATCTCTTTCTCTTTCCTCCGCTCCGTCTCCTCCAGTGAGTGAGGGTTGGCAGCCATGGATGTAGAGGTTACATAAAGTGGATGTGGATCTGGGGAAGAAAGCAGAGAGATGTTACATAAAGAGCTGAAGCTGGACAAAGGTTAATACAAATGGAGCCTTGTACTGTAGGCAGGAGCCATGAAAGCGAGAAAGCTTGGAAAAAAAACCCTGAGAGAATGGCCATTACATAAACAGATAAAGATGGGGAGAATTATTGGTGGCTTTGCTTTGCTGTTACATAAAGAGATGGGTCTGTCTGGCAAATTGAACCACAGAAACTGTTGTTGTATGCGATACTTGTCTAACAAACATCAGAACATGAAACCTTTCCTGTCTCTTCCTGGCTTTCTTTAAGACGGGTATAGATTATTGAAGATGCCGCACATACAAAATCCACACACAAAGTAACATGAGTCACACACACACACACGTCAAACATGAACGCAATTGCTGACACCCTTGTGGCCTTAGAACCCATTTATGTTCCACATTTGGCATTAAGCATTGACCTCTGGCCTCTTAACTGTTTGTTTATCCCTCCACACAACATCACTGCTGCGCCTCAGCTCAATCGCGCGCCCCCCCCCCACACATCCCCCCCTTCCTTCTCTTTACTGGGTCTGCTTTGTGCAAATGTCATACAACACTCTGTAATATCTATCATTAGAAGGGGGGGGACAGGACTTGAAAGACTCATGCTTATTAAAGTGTGTGTTTGAGTGTGCAGGCGCATCTGTCATAGTCTCATGACTTCAGCAACATAATTATATTTTAAAATGAGGTGTGCATCTTAAATTGAATGTTTCAGTGTTGTTAATAGGCCAGTATTTATATTTTGTGGTGGTAGACATCAATGTTGTTGCATCAGATAATATGCAGTGATTGAACCCTGTGTCTTTTATATTTGTTTGTACACGCATTAGGCATGTCTGGGCACAGTGTCTTTTCTTTTATATATTGTATTTATCATATCTGTTGTTCTCCTTTTCAGATACTACTACAACAAGAGGATCCTCCATAAGACCAAGGGCAAGAGGTTCACCTACAAGTTCAACTTCAATAAACTGGTTTTGGTGAACTACCCCTTTATCGACATGGGCTCCACCGGTAAGCTGTGTGTGTGTGTGTGTGTGTGTGTGTGTGTGTGTGTGTGTGTGTGTGTGTGTGTGTGTGTGTGTGTGTGTGTGTGTGTGTGTGTGTGTGTGTGTGTGTGTGTGTGTGTGTGTGTGTGTGTGTGTGTGTGTGTGTGTGTGTTCAGATTCCTCCTGATTCCACAATAGGATACCATGATTACACTGGAGAACATTATATATTATTTCTCAGTATTCTCCCCCTCTTTTTTTCTCTCCCACCCTCCCTCGACGTCTCCAGGAAGCAATGTTCCTCAGAGCGCCCCTCCCATCCCCAGCGGGGCAGGGACTCACTTCCGCTTTCCTCCCTCAACACCCTCCGAAGTCCTCTCCCCGAACGAGGATCTGCGCAGCCCCGGCGGCATGTTCAGCTCTGTGGCCCGACGGATGGCCCGCGGCTCCGTCAGCGATTGCAGCGACGGCACCTCGGTCAATTCTGAGATTGAGGAGGGCACTGCTGGAGCGGGAGAGGATAGGGGAGAGAGGGGTGTGAGTGGTGGTGGAGGAGGACCTGGTGGTGGAGGAGTAGGTTACCGAAGTCTCATCCATCCCCGTCTGTCTCATGAAGCCCTGTTCCGCATGTATGGAGGACCAGGTAACCCTGTTGGGCACCCAGGCTCCCGCCACACGGGGCACCGGATCCACCCGGATTCCCTGTCGCCCTTCCCCGTGTCCCCTCTGCCTGGGCCGGGAGGAGCTGGCCTCCTAGCCCCTCCTCTGTCCCCGGCGCTCTCCATGACCCCGACATCTCACCTCCCCTACACCCCCTCACCCACCCTGTCCCCCATGTTAGGCTCCCACTTCTCCTTCAACCCAGAGGATATGAAGCGCTACCTGCAGGCCCACACCCAGTCGGTATACAACTACGGCCTCAGCCCCAGAGCTTTCCTCCAGTACCCCAACATCGTCATCCCTCACCCCCACCGGCCCGCCGCAGACAAGTCCGGTCTGACCGGAGAGAGAGGAGCGGCCGAGAGAGCAGAAAGGGCCGCGACGGCAGGGGGAGGAGAGAGGGGAGGAGAACGGCATCATCATCCATCTCTGGCTCACTCTGCCCACCACCACCACCCACACCCACCTCATTCTGCCCACCCTCACACCCACTCTCATCCCATGCATCACCCACTCCACCTGGGTGAGGAGCCACCACACATGTCTCCCTTCAAGTTCAAGCTGCAGCCACCACCACTCGGTAGGAAGCACAGGGACAGTCAAAGCCATAGTAAACCCAGGCAGAGCTCACTGTCCTCAGGGTCCGGATCCATGACGTCGACTTCTGGCCTGGGCTCCTCGCTGTCGTTCGGCAGCGACCTGAGCTCTGCCAGCGGCTCAGGCCTCATCTCTGCCTCTTCCTCAATGCAGTCCCTAAACAGTGCAGGACTTCCCAAGATAAAGGTGAGAGACATAGCCCCAAATATCGATGATTCACTTTGCAATCCTAAAGTTAAATTCTAAACTAGACATTGTTTTAAATGTCATAAAGCTATATTGTATAATTGTGTTACCTCTTTTTTTAAAACATTGCTCAACTTAAATGTTAAATGAAATGTCTGTTTCTGTTTTCCTGCTGTGTTCATCTTTGCCTCTGTTGCCATCCGTATCTGTCCAGGTGGAGCCCATATCTGATATTGAATCAGAGGAGGAGGTGGAGGTGACCGACATTAGTGATGAAGACCCAGACGAGAGAGACGAGGAGTTTGAACTCTTCTCCCCTCGGCACTCTAGAGCCCCTGACCATCACCACCTCCTGCCCCACCACCACCACCACCACCATCACCACCTTGCTAACGGCACAGCCGTGCACCAACATCAACCCCATCCTGATGAGGACCTGGACGAGGACGTCTTCAAGGCCCCTGCTCCACCCGGCCTGATGCCCTTCTTCACCTCGCAGCACACGCACTCGAATGCACATCGCATACTGCCCACCCTCAAGAGTGAACCCATCGAACCAGCGGACAGCAACACGCCCCCGCCTCAGACCAGCTCGGTGGAGGCTCCCCAGACGAAGTGCATCCCCCTCAAGCTGCGCTTCAAGAGGCGCTGGAGCGAAGACCAGCGCATGGAGGCCTCACAGGAGGAGTCGGACGACAAGAAAGTACGACCAGAGGAGGAGAGGGAGAGAGAGAGGCAAAGTAATGGACGGATGGAAACGGAGGAGGACGGGACAGGCAGCGGAGAAGGGGACAGTCCTCCCCCGTTGGCGTACGAGGGCTCTTTAGCCACACCGTTGGCCTCACAGCGGAGGGTGAGTGCTGAGCTGCATCGTGCCACTGCACAGCTGTCTCTGGAGAACAAAGACTGCTGATGAGAGACGCAGCCCAAACACTACTGCTCCGGGAGCACTGGAGGGGGCACAGGAGTATGTAAATGGTTCCTCTGTAAGCCCTCTCCCAAACTAGATTCCTGAACCCACCAGTGAACTGAGATCACAGTCCAACATAGACACATAGAAAACCAACACCTCAAAGACAGCCCGACTCTTGTTCTGTCAGACCCCACTCCAATCATGGATCTGGATCAGGGCTCTTCTGGGACACATCCTTTGGGAGGTGGGACTCACTCAGACGCCGCCATCCCAGGCACAGTGACTGTAACAGTGCTGAAATCAGAGGGAGGCTTCCTCATCAAACTTTGCCCCAAGTTCCCCTCCCACCTGGCCAGTGATGCTCCAGATGCCCTGCCCCAGTAGCACAGCTCCTGCCTTCAGGCCCCATCTATAGGATCAGCAGCCAGTCAGCACTTTCCTCAGGGGACACAGACTCTCTTAAAGCCCAGCAACACACCTTGGATGAGGATGTGCACCTTCTCACCTATGCTACGTTTCCTACAAGAGGCCGGGACTTTGATAAGTGCCTGTATCTAAGAACAAACCTAGCCCTGGAGTGTCATGGAAGAGAGAATAGAAGGGAGCGGACTGCTGCAAGCAATCCATTTTTAACTCATGAAAGCCTTGTAAAGTTTGGCAGATGCTGAAAAATCCCAGGAGGAAGGAAAGTGTGTCTCTGAGACTGAATAGTGGGGCTGTTGGGTGTTGTCTGACCGACTCTTAAACCTGGCCCACTCCACTCAGGGAAGCCTATTGCTGTATGTTTATTGGATTCATGCACACAAACACACACACAAGCAAAAAAACAAACGAAACAGCCAACTTTGAAGGGGACTAAAATTGGATGCATTGCTTATGGACACTTGGCGATGTTCACCGCGACAACGCCAGAAACAACTCTCGTTCATACTTACACATCCACAGACTTCTCTCAGAACTTTTGACTTTTGTATGACCTTGCTTCTGTCTCTCTCCTGTCCTGCTTCTCTTTCTCTTGCGGACCACCTGTGGAAAGATCATGACTCCACTCACAGAAATAATCTCAACCCCAGGGAGGTGTGAGGAGAGGAAAAGAGAAGAATGAACAAGTACTTCAGCGTAGAGGAAAGGACTGCTGAGGGGACCACGAGGGGAAGGCAGCAGGGGGAGGAAGGGTTGGAGGGGTTCCAGTAACCGTTAACTAGCCTGCTGACCTCCCCTAACATGGCTTGTACACTGAAATAGTTTCTCTTAAGTCCCAGCAGCACAGAATCCTAGTTCACCAGCTAAAGCTCCTCTAACAATCATCGATAGTGTTGAACTAAACCAGCAAAACACACACACACACACACACACACACACACACACACACACACACGCAGCACTGCCTTTAGCTCTTAAACATGCTTCCTGTCTCTCTGTCTGGACCTCCAGCTCTGTAGTGGCGTCATCCTCAGGTCCTGAGAGTGTGTGAGACTGCCAGGCCTGTTAACATGAGAGAGCCTGAGAGAGCAGGGAACATCTTAGACCTCATACACACACACACACACACACACACACACACACACACACACACACACACACTGCCTCTCTATGCCTTGTTTTTATAGCATGTACAAAATTGCAAACTGAGCTCTGATAACACACATACAGACTATATCTTTATATATTCTAAATGAAATTATTAAGAAAGTGAGAATTTGAATGATACGATTGCTTCAGGATTGTTAGTAAGTGGATTATCTGGCGTGTATTGCCACTCACTAGGTAATACGGTGTGGAGGGTGGGGGTGGGGGTGGGGGTGGGCAGACTGAAGATTGCTGGGCGTCTGGGTTTTTCCCTGTGCATTTGTTTCATAGACAAACAAGCCAGAGAGAACCAGCACAGGCCAGTTTACCAGAACAAGACCAGCAAGAAGAAAACAGGACTGGAACAGACTGCTAATGATTCAGATGTGTGGTTCACTCTGCTGCTCACTTGGTGTGCAGCAGCTTGCCCTTTCAGCGCGCCGCGCTCTGCTCCTTCCTGTCTGTACAGTCTCGCTCAGCTCAGCGGGGTTCTCCTCGGCCCGAGCTGTCCTGGCCCCAGGCCACCTCTCCAGGCCGTGTGCGTGTGTGTGTGCGCTCAGGGTGAGCTCATGGGAAGGACATTTTTTTAATAATCCTGTCTTTTCTCTTATGCCAGTTAGCATAAAGCTCCAAAGTTCACATCAGCTCTGGGTTGAGGTGAGGGAGAGGGGGTTAAGGGGTTAATCATTGCTGTAAGATAGCCGGGAAAAGTGGGACGTGTGAGGCCCAGTCCGGGAAAGGCCCTCTCCTCAAACTATGCACATTCACACGTAGACAAATGATTATACTTGTGATTATGTTTTAACATCTCTGCTGCCGGGACAGCCAGGCGTCTGATTGGTCAACTGAGCCACGCTGACCATCAGCCTGACCAGCAGCCTGACCAGTGACGAGACGGATCCATAGCAGCGAACTGTGAGATAGATGGCCTCCTGGCGTCAGTGTAGCTGAGCTGATTGAATTTCCTCATCAGACCCCTGTGGTCTGGACTGGAGCATGTCGCACACACACACACACACACACACACACAAACCCCCACCCCCACCAAGTCCTGTGTCTGTATTTGAACTGACAGCTGCCTTATAACTAATTTTCATATCTCAGCAACAGGTGAGGCATCAGTCCTACCTGCTCTGCCCTCTTTCTCTCTATTTTCGGTTTCATTTCGCTCTGTTTCAGGCGTTTGTCTGACTTCCTGCTAACCGCGGCGTATCCGACTCCGTCGTGATATCGCAGGATAACAAGATTGATTGTACAGCTGGCTCTCTCGCGTCCTGTTTCAGGCCTCAACGGTCAAAGAACGGTAGACAAACAGCACAAAGATTACATTTCTCTATCAAAAGAATAAAGGTTTCTCAGTTTATTTTTCTGATGACAAGATTGCTATTGATTATTGTTGTTGTTGTTATTGTTGTCATTGGGTTATTTACCTCTCCACCTGGCATTATTATTATTCCATGGCCCTGTTAGCTGTTGCTTTTTATGTTGTGTTACATCACTGATGATGTTGAATGCCCCCTAAAAACTCCATTCCCTCTTTCAAACCTTCAAGCCCCTCAAACCAGAACCTTTTCTTGTCTTTAGTTCTTACAAGTGTAATATAACTAAAATGTGTAATATTAATTTTGATGCTGACAGAGAAATAACATCGGGGACTAAGAGGAAAAGGCAGCGGCGGAGGATTTTATTTAGTGGCAGAGGGAGGAGTGATTGTATCTCTTTTGTCATGTATTGTAATTTTTATTTTATAATGTTACCTTTTGCTTCTGTATATTTTTTTATTTTGGGGGAGGGGAGGGGTTGTATCATTTTAAAAGAAGAAAAAAAGGTGTGTATTGTTTGACTTGTGTAAAGGTCTATCTTTTCCCTCTTTCACTCTTCTTTGGCCTCGTCTCCCCCGAGCAGTTACATAACACTCAGATGGAGAGATGAGAGTTAATACCATGATGTAACATTGAATTTCTCCACTTCTTTCATTTCTTTATTTTTTTTATTTTTTTTCAAACTTGTAATTAAGCTGTAATCAGGGTTAATTAAAACCGGTTGAAACCCAATATGAATATCACTGTGTTTGTTTACGTCTGCTCTTCTTTCATATGTTAATGACACATAGACGGAGGTTTTATTTGTAAACAAAGAGATTGACCTGCTGACTTTTTGTCTCGTCAACAACAAACCGACATTCATATGAGGTATTTTTGTATTTATGTACTTCAAAATGAATATCAATTTAAAAAAAAGTCATGGAATAATCTAAGTATACAGTATATTGTATTATTTAGTGAGCTTTGTAGGTGTGAACATGTGATGAAGCCATGCCAGCTGTTTTTATCTTTTATTTAGCTGATGTATCTTTACGCACATCTTTTTTTTTAATTCAAAGATGATGTATTTGTCCCTCAAGCGACAACTCGAGGCAACAAACATAAAAACACAAAAATAAATCTAAAAGCTCAAAACTATTTTAAAGAATAATCTAAAAGATGTTCTAATCCATTTATATTGTACAAACATACTTATATGAAACCGTTTCCTACTTCAAACAAAAAGCTTTATAACTTCTAATTGTAAAAGAAGGAGGGCATGTCTTTCATCTTGCCCTTCATGATCCCTGATGGTTGCATAGATGAAATGAACACACACACACACACACACACTCATGGCCTACGAGAGGGCTCTGAGGTTATGCGTTTAGCTGATAAAGAAAAGCACTTTGTCTGCAGTGCTGCTGCCCACTCACCCACATAAAGCTCACATAAGGCTCACCCATTTACCTTTTAATGTGACGTCAATACTAGCTCCCTCGTCTTAAGCGCACTTAGGTGCACATTTTGTATGTAAGGAGAGGAGGAGGAGGAGCTGCTGGCTTTAAATGGCATTTCGAGATGTATAAGGTCATGTGGGGCATTTAAAGTTAGAAGAAAAATGCAATCCAAAACAAGAAACATCGCAAAAAGAAACTGTTTCAATCAAATCTGAAATCTGAATTGGTTTTTTGGCCAACCATTTAGTTTCATAAAACAAATAAGGAATATTAATACTGAAAACATAATTGTCTTTACATAACACATAAAACGTTGTTTACCTTCTGAGCACCGATGGAGAAACAGACTGACTCACACCAGTAAGCTTTAGTTCATCTTGCCACACGCCACAGAGATATGCGACCTGTAAGTAGGGGTCACACGTGGACGCTGTTTCATTTTAAAGGTCACCAGTGAAAAACGTTGGGAACTATAGTGCTTTAAAGGGTTCACTGACACAGAAGCTTCTGTGCTCCTGCTATGTCAGTGTGTGAGGCATGACTCGCGTAACCTGGTTTTACCTTCTTTGACCTTGGTGAGGGTCACTGTGAGTGAGTAGAGATTCCTGGGCCCCATCTGTTGACACATCCAGCTGCTCCATTCACAGCAGAGGAGAGAGAGAGAGAGAGAGACCACAGGAACCACTGTGCTCTCTCACCTGTGCCACATCCCTCTCCCCATCGCTTCCTCTGAGCGCCTGCTTTCGCGGAAACCTGCGCCGTAGCCGGCTCTGTGCTCCACATACAACCACAGCCTGTATGCATTATGCACACGCTGCACAGCAGTAGGCCTTTGTGAATGCACACACTCATGCATTCATGCACACAGGGCTGGTGCATCCTCTGTGAGAGTGACGGTACAGTGACATACTAGTAAGTTCACCACATCCTCTACCGTACAGAGAAACAGGAGTGAGGCACTTTCACAGCGACGGCACTCTGTCACACCGAGCACAGACGAGTGTGTGCGCACATTGATGTGGTTTGTTTGAAAAGCTGGTACTTTTATTTCCTTTTTCAACCTTTCTTCCCGCCAATCTTTCTGTTGGACCTATTTGACAGCGAAATACATATTATTATCTAAAACACTTTTCCTCTCACATGTCAATGCCTGATCTGATGGGTAAAGGGTAAATAGGACTTCATGACATAGGCCTGGCTTCATGGCACTTTGTACGCCATCAAAACAAAAACAGTTTACCTGTGCTTCCTCATTTCACATTGAATGTCTCCCCCTGTTGTTGGATGGATGCACTGCATACTGCACAGCTCCAAGGGGATTTTATTCACTGTATTTCTTGGTGCTGGTCATTGTGACAACTTTTATTTCTCAGGTGCCAATAAGATGAGAACATACAACAGGAATTAAAAGCTTATTTTAGTTGGTCTTTGCTGCTTTAAGCTGCTTATCGCTTCATGAACAATAAGTGAATGAGTAGTGCAACTACTTTGTCCAACTAAAACATAATCATACAGTAAAGAAATATTTCATCTAAAATATTGAGCTAATCCTTTCTATTCACTATATCAGTAGTTCCCAAAGTGAGGTGTGGTGCCTGAGGATGGGCCGAGGGGACCACAGGATTTGGTCATTTCCATTTTTTCTTGCATGAGGTTTTGGCACATACAAATACAAATTTAAAAACAGAAGAAATAAGCAAACGTATTAAATCGCTGTCTTAAAATGTGCAGTCACAATGACAACTTGGTAGATTTGTGTGTGAGAGCATATATTTTGGTCGATACGGATTCTTTTCATTCACAAGACCTTCATGTAATTCGGAGTAGTATTGCACAACAGTCTACTTATATACTGCTTATTTATGTAACATTATGTCTACACTGGCCATTTAAGAGCAAAAGTTAATGTAAAAGTAAAAGTGTGAAAGACAAAAAATACAAAAGCGGTGTCCTGGTTTGGAAAAGGCTCAGTACTCCTTCTTCATCTCGTCTCTGATGCAGACAGGAATCTGTGTGTCCAAGGACGCCTGTCCATGAGGGGCCTGTCTTCAGCTCCGGGACATGGACCCTGAGGAACAGCTGAGTGGTGTAAAGTTACTGTGAACAAGAATGCAGGGAGGACAAGGGCCTACTGTTGTCCATACTGCAGCTTTATGGATGCTGGCCTCCTGGGCCACCGCTCTCATGATGCTATGATGTCCTCTTTTTGCGGTTTTCTCGCCATTTAGATGTGACATGCAGCCAATACCATCACTTTACAGTGTCAAGCTTCAGAATAAGTCTACAAAAGAGAGACTTTTTTACTTTTCTCTCTTTTGTGGTGTGATCCTCTCAGTCAAATCCTGGGAGATTTTTTTCTACAGTTTTAATACCAGTCAGTGCTGGCATGATCTCCCCTAAATCCGAAACCTTGCACGGTCTGTGTGCAGCATTTATCAGACTTTATTAGACATCATGACTCCTCGCTGCCTCCCTCTGTAAGCCACAGGAGCAGACTTGTCCTCTGTTGACACATGATACACAAAAGAGCCCCTCCATTCTTTCAGTAACCCACTCTGTAACTAAAAGCCGAAGGTAAAGAGTGAAGAAAAAAAAAGAAAACTAAAAGTACAAACTCTTTCAAAGACTCTTGGCCTCTTTTGTAAACGTGCTTTTGTAGTTAAACTCGGCCCCAGCCAGGAAAGTTGATGGCCGAAACACTGAACGTAATCTTAAATGTACGCAGATAAGATGATAAAATCAGGATTAGATTTAAAAAATGTTATATAATCAAAGTGAGGCTGCACTTCAGGACAGCAGCGCTTGGAGCTCAATGCTGATGTCAGCATGCTCACATGCACACGGCTTTACTATCCAAAACAGCAATGCTGCTAGCGAAGACACACACCTTTTAGATTTGAGTCATTTGAGTGTCTTTGCCATCTCTGATGACTCCATTCCTTTCCGTCACAAGAATCCACAGCTGCAGGGGCTGTTAAAGACCGGCTCTCAGATGAAACTGGGTGGATAACTTCGTGGTCGTGTACCTGAAATCCACACTGAGTTTTATTGTTGGTTTTGATCGTCTTATTTGAGCAAACCATCTCCATGACTGCCAAGCGTTTTGTTTTGAGAACCTTTTAGGTCTTCCAGTTTTCTATTTTCAACACTTATCTAGGGTTTGATGGGACATGCATGGTCTGACCCCAGGGTGAGTGTGGTCATGGTGAGGGTCAAGGGTCAGAGGTTCTGCTACTGCCAGCGTCTGCTTCAAGAGACCCTGAGGTGAGAGGCATTCCTGATGTGGGTCCGGCTTTGTGTGGAATTAGGGTTGGTTTAAGATAAGACTACTGCTGAGCTTGAGACCAGTTCATTTAAAATAATATACTGTTTTGGGCAAAGTAAATAAAGTTTATTTTAACTTCTTCTTGCCACTCCGTTAAGCTCAGGTTATATCATGCTATTCCTTTCTCTTTTTATCTCAACTCACAATGTTTCTCTCCCCTCTCTGTGTTGCTCTGCTGCTGCTGTCTGTACCTGAGGCCGGTCTGACAGCAGAGCCCAGCAGGAGAGGAGGGTCTCTGGTGTTTGACTGACAGGCCAGTGATGAGCGCACAGAGAGAGGGTGAGGGGTGAAGGTCAGAGGTCAGGCTCCCATGGAGAAGGGGAGAGCAGAGTGGGGGAAACCGAGAGGGGGACTTGCTAACGAGGTGGGGTGGTTGTTGGGGTTGCATGCAAGGAAAAGACATGTAAAAAGTGCATTGAAAAAATTACATGATAAGACTTTATTGATCCTCGTAATATTCAAAATTATAGAAAGTCAAAGAATAAAGTAGAAAGTATTTCAATGCCTATATAACAATATAGTGATAGAAGTAAAAGTGCATTTATACAGTGTAATTCTGGTGTGCCTTGTCATGCATATTGATCATCACTTTTGCATTCTGTAGTGTAGTTCCTGCAGAAATGCACCAGCAGTCCAGGTCCAGCACTCTGCACATACTGTAGGTATGAAGTGCACATGCCTGGACTGTTGTTTGGAAAGTGCAGCCAGTTTAACACTTCCTTGTGTTTTCAAAGTGTTTCGCATTCATTTTCAGTTCCTCATTCTTCCTGCCTAAATATAAAATAGTCCTCAACAAAAGCAATCCGCCCACTGCTCTCGCACAAGACCTTCAGCTAGTTGTTGAGGTGAACTTGTACCTACAGGTGGTAGGAAAGCATCTGCTCCGTCCTGGATGGTGATTGGCTTCTCTTTACGCCGTTTAACTCTCACAGACTAATAACACGGTCAGATGTCCTGTCTGATATTAGTTTATCACAGATAAACTGTCTGACAACAAATACTGAATATTTGTTTGAGGCAGTTCAGAAAAACGGTCTCAATTACATAGTTTGTCCACCAGAGTGCACCAACAAGTCTTTTTTTAAACCGTAAAATGTACGGTTCACATCATATCCTGGTCGCTATTCTTTTAAAAGCAATTTATAATTTATCTTATATAAAAGCTCAAATATCAGGATCAATATTGACGTTGAAAATCCAGTATCATCTATGATTTTTACTTTGGAAACCCAGTATGAGTGCATCTAACTCACTGGTTTTGAGCTGCAGGTCTGATACTATACAATGAAAGACATTTTTGGATGGAGGACAGATATAGATGAGATGTATGTGTAATGTATGCAATAAATAACAAATGTGTTGAACGCCTGCAAATATATCTCATCTGACTGAATGGTTTAAGTGTATTGGTTCCCAGTCTTTGTAGCTTGAGACACTTTAAAGAGAAGCAAAGTCTACTCATGACTAAAAATCACAAAAAGTGATGTTCACTGTTCATATTGTTTAATTGATTTAATTGATTATTTTAATGCTAAAAGTAAGGAGATATCTCAATGAGTTAAAAACATATAAAAACTCAAATCACTGGGATGCTTTTTTGTGGACAAAGTGTTCCCTTTTGAAAAGTAAGTTGCAGTGCTGAACAATTACAACTAGATGTCACTGTACATCAACATTTAATCAACACCCAGCCTTCCGTCCTTTCTCTTTCTCTCACTCTCTCTCTCTTTCTCTCTCACTCTCACGTGCACAAGCAAAGGCAAGCACACGTAAATAGTAAACTATCTCAAAATATACAGCCCCTTCAGCCAATCAGAACTTTGTACTGTTTTTAGGTCTGTCTCCGCTCTCCCATCACTGGCTTGAGTGAGAGATCAGCAATGCATGCATGCATCCGATCACACCCACAGGTGGCGCTGCTCCTGTGAGATCCCGCATGGCTGTCTGTCTCAGCAGGAGTCTGGTTTGCTACTACACACATAGCAGGGATTATGTAATGTTTACTATTATGGCAATATATCTTCAGTGATATACTGTGCTTTCACTTCTTCTTATTTGCAGAGGTTAAAGCTTACTATGCAGATACCATGTATCAAGGTTATTACACGTGCAGGATGTCCGTCTCACGCACGTGCCATCATCTCAAACGTGCACATCTTTCCCTTTCAGCCAGTCCCCAACACACCGGTTCGTCTCCAACACCACTGCCTGCAAGTTACAAACACGGGGTTAGGCGAGTTTACGCCAGACCACGCCCTCTCGGTCCAGCTGGTGGCAACACTCGTGATGACATCATCGCTGCGCGCAGCCATTGGTCCCGAGACGTCGCACACCTGTCCAATAGCCTGCCGGTGAAGTGACGTCAGCCCGGACCGGGTCCCGTTCACTTTCACTGGAGTGGGCGGGGCGGAGAGATTACCGACGTCAGAGACAGCAGGACGCTGCACCGTGATTGGTTTAATGCGGTGAAAGTCAGCGTCTGTTGCTGAGAGAAAAGGGAGAGAGGGAGAGCGGTTTGCAAGGGGCACCGATGCGTCGTCTGTGTCTGCGGCACAGAAGTGTTGTCCAGCTACTTAATAAACTTTTAATTCGCGCACTCGTGCACATTCTTCACCTGTGTCAGTGCGTTCACTCAGTTGTCTTAATAATAATTCGAAATAACTATTAAAATACACTTTGATGCAACAGTTTGGAAGCTGGGCCACAAAGTACAAACAGCCGCATTGTGGGGCTCTAATCCTGCTGCACCAACGTCTATGTGTGAGAAGCAGAAAGATTGATGCATTATCATCGTCTGCTCGGGGATGGCACTTGTGCTGTCAATTATGGTAAACATACTTCTTTTCAGTAGAGGAGGGGGCATTTGTGCCTTTCTATTGGCCCTCGCTGATTTGCTCCCTCCTCTCAACCCTCCCTCGCGCTGTTCCTATGGTTCCCAGAGCTCTTATTGGATACTGTAAAGTTTGGGACAGGACACCGGTCTGGTTCAGCATCACCGTCGCCATTGGCTGGATCCCCCCGTCTGTCAACTGGACTTTGACAGCGCGCCGCGCCCCCGAGTATGTGGGGTCGGCGCTGATTGGCTACTGTAACTGTCAGCGACCTCTCATTGGTCGGCTAGCCCAGCTGTTGGTGGTTCATTCACCATTTTGTGACTGTAGTGGAAAAGAAGACCAATAGTTTTTTATAGCCTTGTTTGAGTTTATGTAGGGGTAAGACATGTTTTGCGGAGGAAAAGTAAAGTGTGAGTCCGGACCGCGCAGCCGTCAAAGCCGACAGCCAAGGGATGTTACCGAGAGTTGTGCCCGCCTCCTCATCGGCACAATAAGACCATACATCTTTCTGTGGTGAGGGGGAACGCTCTGTTTGGGTGAGTTGAAACTAAGTTAGCGAAAGGCAGCGAAGCTCAACTGACACGAATGTTCCATTTCCAGGAGCAGCGACTTAGCACGAGACGAGAACCAACTGCCAACGGTCCGTCGGTTGTTCCGATACCGTCCGAAGAAATGTGTGACACCGCTTGAGAAAAGGGGAGGGGGGGCTGTGGGGGGTGTAACAGCATAAAAACTTTCTCAAATGTTTTTTCCCGCAGTCCTACGGACGACCGGAGAAACTTGTCAGCCTTCCCCGGGTGTCTTTACTATGTTGTGGTGAATGTTGAGTACTTTTCCCGTGACCGTAGCGTCCGAGTTGCGCGCGGAGCGGCGCGAGCGTAGTAAAAGCAATCGACCTATTTGCAGCATTGCAGCCTCAAATGTTTACAAATAGCAACGCAAGCGAGTTATGGCGTTTGAGAAACGGCTCATCGTCGTAAATACCACGACAGCGTATAACATCCCGTCTCCTTGTGGTCTGGCTGACGGTGTCATTATGTGTTGGGGTTAGTCTGCCGCCGTTGCGTACTACGACTACTACAACCAGCAGCACCACTACTACTAACATTACTGAGCTGCTTACTAGAGCGAAGAGCCAACACGGAAACATTCCGGTTTTTTTTCTTCTTATTTTTTTTCTCCCAAGTTTTTTTAATTCATATATGTCACCTTCCCGGCTTCCATTAAGGGAGCTTCAACGGAGGCGTTGAGGTGGAGGTTTTCCACGCCAAAACATCGTTGCATGAGAAAAGCATCGAGCCCTTCCAGTCGCGATGATACAATGCCAATTGAAAGGGCTTGTTTGTGTTTGTTGCCGAGCCCCGTGCAGCAAAGCACACCGGCTGACTACCGCGAGTCATAATACTCCTTTGACATTGTGCAGCGCCTCTCGTAGTACTCGCAGAGAGCAGCGTGAAGGAGCCGGGACTGCGTTCGGTCTGTTCTCGGCTGGCTCCCTTTGCCACCTTTCTCTTGATGCAATCAGTGCCGATGCACCCTTGACATCTCTGACTGGGCAGTTTCTTAACAGTTTCGTCTTATTTTTCTTTGGGTGTATTTTTCAGTCATAGGAATTGGATACTTGTTTTTCTATTTTTATTTGTTTACCTTTAGACTCAAAGTGTCCTCATCTGTCCTGCAGATTTACACATGTGGCATGCACACTCCTCATATGACTCTTGTTTAGGCAGAAGACACATCTGTCATGGTGTAGGCGTCCTTGCATATCAGTTGGTCATTGATGTGGCATTGGCAGTTCTGCCATTTGGTCCCAAACAGGAATGGTCACCTCTGATCTACGGCCTCCTGATCAATATGGGCCAGAATGCACAAATTCCAGGGCTCGATGTTTCTCTTTTATTGATATCATTCACAGACAGATATGCCAGCCGCTAAACGGCTGCCAGTATTCATACTACGTCACAATGGATGTTCTCCACAACAAGCGCAGTCACACACTGGCATGCTCACACACTTCACAGCTCGGCCTCTTTGCTACACCTTAACGAAATGTTTTCTCTTACTCGTCTCATGTTGCATGAATGATCACAGCCCACTCACTCGAGAGTCCATAAACTGTGTGTGTGTGTGTGTGTGTGTGTGTGTGTGTGTGTGTGTAACAGGGAGCATGTTCTTTTTTTTTTTTGCTGTTTCATGTGTGAGTGTGTTCCCCGGTGACCCAGTTAAGGGCAAAGCCGCCCTGCCGTGCAGGAGTGTACAAGGACCACGCTAGGCTTCACTATCACATACGGTCTTCCTCTGTTGTACCATCATTGCACGTTCTCCCCCTCTCCATCCCTGTCCCCGTCACTGCAGCCCTGCGCCCATACAGACGCCCATAAATGCTTTTAGGAGAGGGATGAGCTGCAGTGTGCATGGTAACTACGTATAGACACTCACACTGACACTCACACTGACATATAGTGCAAATGCAGCGTTGAACAAGGTAGACACAACCTGAAGACAGCCGCATGCAATCATGCCCCCACGTCTCTTCCCCCCCCCCCCCCCCCACACACACACACACACACAACCTGTGCCATGTTGCGGTGGGGTATAGGCTAACAAATGAGCAGATAAATTGGCATCAAGGTTGAGGTTTATTAGAGTTGTATAGCCCAGTAATAATTCCTGTGCCTAACTTCTTCTTGTAGTGTTGACATTGAGATGTGATTTCCTGGCTCCCTTGTACAACCTGCGCACAAATCGCCAGCATGTTGCTTTTTGCTCGAAACCCATATTTTGAATATCAGAATTTGATATCATAAAAGTTATTTTTTTGTTTCTTATTGATGAAAAGCAAAACATAAAGCAGCCAGAGTGTGAAATCCTGCATGTGTGTGTGTGTGTGTGTCTGTGTGTGTGTAATTGGTGTTCATACTGCACAATGGATGTGTGAGTGTGAGACAATATATAGGTCCAAGGGAGATTTTAACAGTGTATGCATGACTGCACTGTAAATTCCAGCGAGGGTGTTTAGTGTGCGTAAAGTTTGATGTTGCTATGCTGAGGGGGGTTGCATCGTGTGATCCTGTGTGTGTGTGTGTGTGTGTGTGTGTGTGTGTGTGTTGGGTGTAACAGCATCTATTTGCTGTTTAAGGAGGAGTCCAGTCCAACGCCATGGAGACGATAGCCGTCGATTACCCGTCTTTTCAGGATTTACAGTCGCTTTAGACCAGAGCAGCAAATATCTCACTCTCAACCTGCTCTAATACTGGAAGGTGCAGACGTCTGGAAGCGCCTAAATTATGACTGAGTTCCACTCGGCTTCGTCTGGATGCATCTCAGAGCACAATCAGGATTATCCAACAAATTCCTTTATATTTTTAGTCCTAATAACTTATGCACTAAAACACAGGAGAAGAGATTTAGACGTGCTCTTTAAATCTTGAATTGTAGCTAACAAACATTAAGAGTGAACAGTCTCCAGTTATTTTCAATTTAGGGGTGTTTGTGGAGTGTGCAGTGTGTGTAATTATTTTGACCTTTTTATAGAATTAGGACCATGTGAAATGTTAAAATATATTATATGGCAGCATTGAAATTACAGAAGCCTTCATATACTTATCCCTCTGATTTAGTCAAACATATTTGATGTCTTTGACAACATTGATATTTTGTCTGGAATTTCCAATTAAATTGTGTGAATAGGATCATTGCTTTTTCTCACAAATAAGGATGGATTCACAAAATTAAAGACTTAGAAAACCTACATTGAACTACTGCTTGCACACTCGGTGATACATAGTTTTAGTTTGGTTACAAACTTACATTTAATGCTCGGCACCGAAAGTAAAGAAGGTCAGAAAGGTCGGCGATGTCTAATTCTAAAACTCCTGTTATTGTGAAGTCCATCTACACAAATGCCTGCTACCGGCTTATCAGCCAAATCCTGGAGCATTTTCCAAGGCCGTGAACATGACCCAACACATTTTTCTAAGTTAAGATCAGATCCTCCAGAGAAATCCAGTCAGCCAGACAGTTAGTCAAGTGGCCCTGACTCCTTCCTGTCTTTGCAAAGTACAGGACCAACACGCACAGTCCAGGCCTCCGTGCTACTGTAATGAAGGAGTACTTAGCATGCATGGTGCTGGTAGAAGGTACATTCCTGCAGGCCGGATTTTCTTTCTTCTTCCCCCATGCTTTGTTTGAGATGGACGATTTATACACTTAATTTACAAAAATGTACTCTTAACTAAAAAGGGAGTGATGAACTGTGTAGTTTAGTTTCACTAAGATCTTTTGATTTAGTTTTTTTTTTTATATACAGTATGGTCTGCTAATTGGTATTAGGGTTTGTTTAAAAATATATTGAGTTTAGCCTTACTGGTATTGTAAGTAAATATGTATTATTGTAAATACAAGTAAGTATTTTCGGTTAATAAGATGCATTGATTAATTGAGTCATTAGACAGGGAAGCTTTCAAATATCCAACAAGGTCATATTTACCTCATATCAGTTTAATTTAAATGGTAAATGGTGCTCATCGTCTTCATTTGAAGCGGTTTTGTTGTTGGTAAGCATATCAACAGAGCAGTGTTTTTCAAATGGCTGCATCTGCACAAAGCGTCACAGTTTCCGTAAAGGTAAGCTCCAGATGTGAAGCAACCCTCATGCTGCTGTTGCAATGAAATACGAAACATCAGTGTCCCTTTTAAGATCGCTATCTGCAGAGAATACCACGGTAATAATCAAGGCCTGTTCATACAGTAAACACTGTATGCGAGGGCAGAGGTCAACATTGAGTGATTGTTTGTCATTCAGGACCAGGAAGAGAGGCTTTTCTGTACTGCAGGGGAAGTGTTGGTGTTACTGCTTTATGTTGCGCATTGTTTGTGACAGCAAACAAACAGTTAACAACAAGGTCACCTTATGTGTGTGCAACCAACTTTTCCAATGTGGAGGACATGCACTGTGAGCGTGCGTAACAAGTGAAGTTGTCTCGTCAGTATTTGTAGGAATGCGGGCATTTTTACATGTTGGTGAGTTGCTGAGCTTAGTCCAGCGAGGCACATACGCACGTGTGTGTGTGTGTGTGTGTGACTGTATTGAGCCTGTAATCTTGCATCAGTGACTGTGCCTAAACCTGTGCCAGCCTTTTAATTTCTCTCATTTTAGGCGTATTTTACCATGGGAGATTATTCCAATTATATTGTCTTTTTGTAGAAATGCGTGTGTGTGAGAGAGAGAGAGAGAGAGAGAGAGAGCCAATGACTAAAGACGACAGGGAAAGACTGAGACATTGAGTAGAGAGAGAGAGAGGGCCAGCGAGTGCTAGAATGACTGTGGAAATTCCCAATGACTACACAAGAACAGTCTATTTGAACAAACAGCCAAACAGCCGCATACACCCACATCTCTCTCTCTTTCTCTCTCTCTCTCTCTCTCTCTCTCTCGCTCTCGCTCTCTCTCTGTCTTTCTCTCACTCACGTTGTTGGGTGACCTCACCCAGGCCACTGCCAGTCCTTTTCCTCCCGGTGGAAGTCAAAATAAAAGCTGTGTTGTTGCGATCTGACGTTGAACACGGTGAATCCAGTCTATAATGCATAGTGCGAGAAAGCTTCCCTGTCGCATGTCGAAGTAGCTGGAGGGAGTACCGTGGAGAGATGTGAGTGTGTGTGTGTGTGTGTGTATGTGTGTGTGTGTGTGTGTGTGTGATCGAGAGAAAATCTTTTTTCTTTCTGCATTTAAAATTAAAGAAATGTAGGCCTTATTAAAGGCCGATAGTTGGATACAGTAGTAATATACAATCAAAGTGAGTGACCTTGGATATTTGTTTATTCGATTTTTACTTCTTTTCTTTTACTGAACCTTTATTTTAAAAAGTAAACTAACCCATTCAGTGATTAAATAATCACACGCAAGGTTAACCGGATTAAATGGCATTCTCAGCCATGCTCGGCCAGAATAATCTGGGAAATAAATAATGAATTTATCCATACCATATATAAAGGGTCTGGAGAAGAATATGGATTTTGTTTTTATAAGAAAAGAAAAAACAAAGATCCTTTATTTTCATGAAGCAACCTATTTTATGTTGATGTCTGGTTTTTAAATGGAAGATAACAAATGTTTGAATTAAGATTTTATGTTTCAAGTATAACGTGGCCCTTAGACCAGCACACACAGACACACTGGCATGCGCACGTTTGTGGATCAGGAAGGCATCAAGGGTGAAAAAGCATACATCAGATGTTTAGCCAATGTGATAGCCAGTGCAGTGTAGCACACATCCAGGTATGACGTCACTTTTATTCTCAGCAATTCTTTATTATGAAGATAATAAATGACCCCCTGTTTTCTGTGTCTCCCTCTTCCTTTCCAGCTTCAATAGAGAGGAGAGAAGGACAGGCGAGAAGGAAAACAGAGAAAGACACAAAAAAAAGTGAAACAAAGAGGGGCGCCACAGAATCTGCACTTTGTGAACGACGAAGAAGAGATGAGACCGTTAAAGAAACACAGAGGGCGTTCTCCCCCGTTAACCAGAGGTAGAGGGGGGAGAAGGAGAGGGGCCTCTCAGCCCCTTCAAGAGAAAGACCCCAAAAGAGTCAAGAGGGAACCACTCATCAAAACCACACAACATACACCCAGCACTCCCACAAGCAAACAGATCTCGCACACAGCCGTCAACTCTCACGAAGAACCGACCACAAACAGCAATACCCCCAAGAGGGAGGAGCCTACTGAGCTGAGGAAACCTGTGGAGTCAGTCGAGAGGGAAGAGAAAAAAGCAGAAGAAAACACACAAAAGGAAAAGATGGTGGGCACGAATGGAAATAAGACAGTGTCCACTGGTACTGTAGCGTTTACCTCTTCCCCAATGCCACTCTCCACAGCCACACCCCCTCTGGCCACCAATCACAACCCCAGTATAGGCTCAGTCTCCAGTAGGAAAACAGCCACATTTAAGGCTCGTGTACCCAAGAAAAAATACACATATGAGCACTTTGCAAACAATGCAAGTAGCCTGACTACCATTTCTACCTCCAGCCCTGCACTCATACACAACAGTTACTGCAATATCCACAGCAAAATCAGTGATAGTTTGAATACACCCTATAATAATTTCAAGAGTAGTAATATTAGTAAAAGCATTAATTTTAGTATAAATAGTAGTACTAAAAGTAACACTACAAGTGGTATTAACACCATGACTAATCGTAGTGCTGGTAGCCATAATACTCTTATCAATAGCAGTAATAGTAGAAGTAATAATTGCTCAGGTAATCAGCCGTCAGTGCTAATTGTGGACAGCAAAGCTCCAGAAGCAAACCATGTTGTTTCCACAGAGGATAAAACCCTCAGGACAGCAGAATCCCAGGAAAAAGATTCCCAAGCTGGGGAGAACGACTCAGAGGGGACCCCTAACTCAGTGCGCTCTTCGTCCACTGATACTGCAAGTGAGCACTCAGCTGACCTGGACGGGATGGAAGCAACAGGACCAAGCCTTCATCAAAAGAACTCCCGCTACTCAGCTCCTCTCCATAACTCGCACCATAAAGAGGCCAGGCATTCAGAGGGACTCGCTGAAGCTCTGGCCAAAGGCATGAAAAACCAGAGAGTTCTTGCTCGCCAGGTAAAGAGGCCCATGGAGAGTGGTGATGGGACGACAGGCAACCGAGGGGTTAAGGAGATTGACTCTTACCTTTTATCACCTGTGTTCAGACCAGGGGTGGTGCGTAGGGTGAGTGGAGGTACTGTAGAAGTCCAACTCCAAGAAGAGGAGACCCTTGTTAAATACCCTTTCCATGGTGGAACCGCGATGACGTCGTCATCCGGAGCTGAGAGCACTGTGGGGTTCATTTTGGATGCCCCTCCTCCTGGCATGGCACCTGTGGCTGTCAGGACCCGGGTGTGCGTGCCCTTTGGGGGAGAGGAGGGGGGTCCTCTGCTGTACAGAGAGGGGATTGTCACTCAGGTGGACCCCCACCCCGGTGTGTCTTTTCCTTACCAGGTGCTCCTGGGTGAAGACAGAGAGACTCTGGACAATGCAGACGTGGGGGAAGAGAAAAGGAAAGCTAATGCTAATTCTCAGGCTGTGTGGGTGTCCCGACAGAGTCTGAGACTGCTCACCCCTCCCTGGGAGGTCCCACATTTGGATGGTGGGAGGGCACAGGAAAGAGAGCGGGAGAGGGAGAGAGAGGAGAGGGAGCGGAGGGAGGAGATGGAGGTAGAGAGGGAAGTGTGCCAGTTGAGTATTGGGATGGGGGTGCTGGGAGGGGGAGCAATGTTGGGCCATGGTTTTTCACATGAAGGAGTCGCAGGAGGGCATCCCTATGGCAAAGCACATGCAGCATCTCATTCCTCCACCGTGACTTCTGGTGTAGCTGGCAGCACAATTAACGACTGCAGAGAGAGGCAGGACCAGCCAAACACTCCAGAAGAGGATGTTGAGGTGTCTCGTTTTAACATGGCGCTCACTGTCGGCCCCAAGACCGATGCTGGGACCTCTCAGCACAGAAACATCGTCTCCAAGTCCAGTTGCTACCCCCCCTCCTCCCCCAACCTCTCTGTGGTGCAAGGTCTGGGACCCCCACATCTCTCCACCCTAGCTAGTCCCCTGCCACCCTGTTCCCCTGCCCTACTGGGGTCTGAAATTAACAACACAACTCCAAGCCTACCTCCATCAAAGTCCACTCCCACTCAGACCCCTACTCCCACTTCTGGTGGGGGGTCCTCCTCTACCTCCTCTCGCTCCAGGACCCCCCTCTCATTGGCTCAGCAGAAATACAAGAAGGGCGATGTGGTGTGCACGCCTAATGGCATCCGTAAGAAGTTCAACGGTAAGCAGTGGAGGAGGCTATGCTCCAGGGAGGGCTGTATGAAGGAGTCTCAGCGGCGAGGATACTGCTCAAGACACTTGTCCATGAGGACCAAAGAGATGGAGACAACAGGGGGAGGGGGAGGAGGCAGCAGCTCAGGGACGGTCACCCCTGACCTGCGGGGGAGAGCGAGCAGTGAGTTCGAGTGGGACGACACATCAAGAGAGAGCAGTGAGACCAGTAGCAGAGGAGACTCCAGACCCCGCTTGGTGCTCCCCTCCCTCCTCCCCCATGACCTGTCGTCACGCTTTGACTTTGACGAGTGTGAGGCCGCCACCATGCTCGTGTCATTAGGGAGCTCCCGCTCCGGCACCCCCTCCTTTTCTCCCATCTCCACCCAGTCGCCCTTCTCCCCTGCCCCCTCTCCCTCACCTTCTCCGCTGTTCGGCTTCAGGCCCGCCAATTTCTCCCCGATTACCGCCTCCCCCGTCCTGCAACCCCGGAGGCACAGGCAGCCCAGCGGGACGGGGGGAGGGGCAGGGGGCAGTAAGGTAACAACCCCAGCTGGAGGAGGAGAAAGGGAGAGACACTCCTCAGGTATCCAGTCCTCCTTCCACAGCAACCTGATGTTTACAGTCCCCATGAGCCCCAGCAAACGAAAGCCTGACGCACTTCCTCCACCATCCCTCCCCTCACACCACCACGACTACACACCCAAGACAGAGCTGGAGCAGGGGGACCTGAACAACTCTTTCCGGGTGCTGTCCCCCCTCACACCAGCTTCACATTCCCGCACGCACACACCCACCTTCTCCCGACCCAGAGGAGTCACCACCCCCTCGTCCAGTAGGCCACCGTCCTCCACTGCTGTCTCCCCTCCTCCTCTGCTGGTATCTCCAACTCCCCCTTCCCCTCTCACTCCCGATGGTGGGCCTCGTCGTGTGGTCCCTGTAGCCCAACAGACCTTGCGGGACTCCCCTGTCATTGTGAGGAATCCTGAAGTCCCACTTGCAAAATTTACAGAGTGTCCCTCAGAAAGAGGAGGAGGTGGAATCGAGGGAGGGACAGATAAAAGCTCATCTAATGACATCGGCTTAGCACCCCTCACCCCTCAGCCGATTCCAGGCCTCCAGGTTCCCGTCCCCATTAACGCCGCTGCAGCCACGGTACCCAATGGCACCGTCCTCTTGCGGAGCCCGGCCCAAACGTTAGTGCTTGTGTCCCCAACACCGTCCTCCCTTCCCACTTCTGACACCCCTGCCACCCTCCTGCAGGCCCTGTCAGTTACCGTCAGCACAACAGTCACAGCTCCGGCTCCGAGTAGCACGGACACCTCCGTGGAACAAGAGGAGGGCAGGGAGACAGGGTTTGGGGGTGAGGTCCAGCAGCCAGTTCCGTGTCACCCTTCTCCCACCGCTCTGCTGCCGCTGATCCTGCCAGCTGAAAGCCTTCACCCCGTTCCACGCAAGGACATCATCATGGGACGTCCTGGCACAGGTGAGAATTGATGGATATGTGTGGGTGAATTTTGTGCGTGAGGTCCGTGCCTGTGGAGGACTGACGAGAACATTTGGAGACTATGTGGGTTTTAGTGGCAATTTGCGAATTGGCATCCAGTCAGAAAACAGGAGATACGTGTATTAAATGTTGTATACGGTGCATCTTCAGAAATACTCCAATCACATGATAAATATGTTTAATATTACATTTTATTTAAATATTTAGTTTATTTTCAAATTAAAGTTGTATGCCTTTATTCCAAAAGGGTGAAAAAAGCCAAACCTGAAAGAAAATATATATTGTGTCAATGTGAAAATAAAACATTAATTATGTATAATGTGTTGATAAATGTATAATATAGTGTACCTATTTTTAAAGAAGAAGTGAAGAATAATCACACCCAATTCAACGAAAGAAGACTTTCTGTTCCAGTTTTCTTTCAATATTTGAAATATTACTCAACATAAACTTAATATTTTTTGCAACATCCCCAGTTGTGTGGCATAAAGAATTGGGGGCTCTTTGTTTTTATCCATGCATATTTAGTTTGTCTTTGCAATTGAATTGCGATCAGTAGAGTCTACTCACTAAATTAAATTGTTATTAGACCTGTTTTATACCTTTTTTTAAAGGATATAATTTTTAGAGGCTGTCTGGCCACTAAAACACACACAGTGTCGACTCAGATGGAGGTGCAGCTCAGTTCACAGGCTGTGGACTCGCAGGTTCACCAGCATTTTGCATTAGTATAGTAATGATTCTTCCTCTCAGAAGCTGGGACTCCACAGAGAAATGCAGTGACAGTGCAGCTACGTCTTGAGAGAAATACCAGAGGAGTACCTCTAATAAACATATGTTTATTAATGGGAATTTAGTTGCAGATACTGCAAGTGGCATAAGCAATTTATGAGTAGATGTAGCTTTACTTTTATTTTGTACACACACACACACACACACACACACACACACACACACACACACACACACACACACACACACACTTGAAAGAGAGGGAGATTTATTAAAGCCTTTATTTTAAAAGGAGATTTTTCTATTAAATAAAATAGTAAATAGAAAGGACAGTTATTTGTTTCTCCCTATAATTTTTATTTATTTATCAAAAACCAGCCATCTATTATTACATTAATGTACCATACAAATGATTTTGATGAAATTGATTTAACTCAACTAATATTCATTCCAGATGATCAAAGTATTTAGAGTGATTTTTAATTTAACGTAACTTGTCTTGTAACACCCACAGTGTAACAGAGGCTTCAATTCACATTAACATGCCACGACCTGCGTGTGTTTGATGCCCAGTAAAAGAAGCGCCAGTTAGCCAACATTCTGTTGTCCCATATGGCTTCCTCTCTGGTCTGTCCCCCCACCTCATGGCTGCTGCTAAAACTAAACTAAATGATGAACCTGGTCACATCACCTAAGTCAGTCCATGCAAAATGATTAGAGAGATGGAGATAGAGATGCAAAAAAGGAAATGTATGCAAGGGCATAAGTGTTCTTGTGTTCTTAGACCTTTTAAATTTCAAGTCATTATAGACAAAAACCTTGGAGCAATAATATCGACACGATATAGACAAGACGATGCATGGATTTATAATATAAAGGAATGGGGAGGTTCGATAATAAATGAATGGAGGAGTGAAGAAGTACAGCTGTTCCCCGCTTTAAGTCAGTCAGCTCTACGCAAGAAATTAATATTTCACAACGAAAGCAGAAGTTGGTGTGGAGCATAACGGCTACATGTATGTAGGCCAGTTTCCAGCAACTTGTTATTGATTTTGTGTTTTAGAGGGAGAAAAAAGAGGATTAGAAAGAGAATGAGGAATGCCTCAGAGGACGACAGCACGATGAAGACGATGGAGGAAAAGAGGAGGATTTAACAGCCGTTTGCATATCTTGCAGTTGTTAAATTCTTGAACATGTCTGACCAACATGCTTATATTACATTTGTGTGTGTGTGTGTCTGTGTCTGTGTGTGTGTGTGTGTGTGTGTGTGTGTCACCTCTTGAACCTTGCAACTTCTGCATCTTCTTTCTCACTGCAAACTATTTCCGCTGTGTGTATGTTCATGTGTTTGTTTATTAATGACTCATGTAACAATATAGTGAAACAAGGTGTGGGCTGTGTTCTTGGCCTCTAATTCTGAAGTGGGTTGATTGTGTGTGTGTGTGTGTGTGTGTGTGTGTGTGTGTGTGTGTGTGTGTGTGTGTGTGTGTGTGTGTGTGTGTGTGTGTCTAGGATATATGTTGTAAGTTTCATTGCATTGAGTGGGTGTGTGAAGAATTTCTTTCTCAAGCTCCGGTGTGGGAAAACACTGTAAAGTGTGTGTGTGAGTGTATGAGCATTATTCACCATCAGCTGACAATAAGAGCCTACTTCTCAGTTTTCTTTATGGACATAAAGCATCAGTTATTCACTTCTGCAGAGCCCTTTGACCTCCGTGTGTGTGCACTAATTATGGTGGACTTGTCCCGAGTGTGACAGAGAAGTGGACAGGAAAGTGAACGCTGTTATTTTGAGTGTACAGTCCCTCTGATCCCTTTTTTTTTGCAGATGAAAGGGCGCTGAATGAATGAATAACATCTCTTTGTGTGTGCATGCACGCTTTTGCATGTGCGTGTGCATTTGTTTTGCAGATCTTTGAGTGAGGACCACATGTGGGGGTTTTCTGTAGAGTTGGAAAGGGTGTGTGAGCTTTTGCATATGGTCGTAGGAGAGTGGGAAATGTGAGGGAAAGTAGGAAACACTGCGCGCCTGTGTGTGTGTGTGTGTGTGTGTGTGTGTGTGTGTGTGTGCAATCACGCGTGTGTTACGTTTGTGACACGCCAGTTTGTGTAGGTGTTGGTGTCTTCCTAACAGCTTGTGAAATATGAGCAAACAGTAAACATTTTCTTTTAAAGGTTAATATAATGTTTTTCAAATTTTCTTAATTATTAATATATTATTATATAAATCCTGGCAATTAGAAATTGTTGAACAAAAACAAAAGGAACTGGTGCTGTAAACTATAATAATGCTGACACTTCTGGATCTTGAATTATATTTGCGTATTAAATACGTGTATATTTGTGTAATGGTAATACATAGCAGATCAGTGTAAGCATTATAATATTTATGTCAAAAATGACCCACATTTATTATTGGTCAGAATTATGTTCATGTGAGGGAGAAAGCAATGAAACCCAGATTGTTTTAAATTATCCTGGGTTATCAATGATGGCACATTACTCTTATTCAGGGATAAGGAAAATGAGGATGCACAGGCATTTTAATTAAACCCAACAATTAGAAGAATAAATCAAATGTGCAAACTAAATTTTCAGTACTGTGTTCCTGTGGCCAGGCAGAAACTTTTATTTCATCAGGAGTGAAGTAAATCAATATGAGAAATCTGGCAGTTAATAAAAGGGCAATATTTTAAGCAAACCAATATAATCATAATAGTTTGACAATCTTATAAAAAGTGTAAGAAGGAAAAGAGACCACAATACTTAAGATGAAGGGAACGGTTTTATAAATGTCATATTCTTAGATAAGTCGTCCGTGAGTTCCTCTCTTGTCTTTGTGACATACGTTGTAATCCTGCACATTTATATTCCGTGTTTTTGTTCGCAACACTGAAATAAGGCATCAATCCTCTGGCTCAGTTTAGCTCCTCAACAAACACTGTCACACACTTTTAAGAAAAAAAGCTGCGGATGTTCAGTGTGTGTTTGTGCTTTCCAAACCTAAACGTGCTAATGAGTCAGTAAATCAAACGTCTGTTCAAGCCTCCCTGTAACTTCCTGTAACATCAAAACTGTTAAGGGAACAGGATGAAAAGTGTTATAGCGAAGGTGAAGGATGAGACCTTCTTTTTTGTTATGGTGTCACGTGTTTGTTGCACGCAGTGTGTGTGTGTGTGTGTGTGAGACAGAGTAACCAAGCGTCAATCATTGTGCACCGGATATGATGTGTGAGCGCCAAAATGTCTGTTGCCATGGCAACAAAGCAAACATCACACTGATGTAGCCAGTACATAACACGGAATATTCACAATTAGAAATAGCAGCCCCTGTGTGTGTGTGTGTGTGTGTGTGTGTGTGTGTGTGTGTGTGTGTGTGTGTGTGTGTGTGTGTGTGTGTGAAAGGGAGAGAGAGGAGGATCCTCAACATGCACACCAACATTTGGATATTATTGGTGGCTCCTCTTTAGTCCGTCTTTGGGTGTTTTCATCAACAGAGACGATGCTGGATAATCGGAGGGTTTCCTCTAAATTATTTAAACAGTGAGTGAAGTGTTCCAGGTCAAATATCTTTTATATTTACAATATTCATTTCCAATCCTACTACTGGTTTTATGTAATTTAGAAAATTCCAACCCATATCATGAGAATTTAGTTAGAAAATATTTTACTTTTGTGGTATTCTTAGTGTCGACATCCATCCAAAGTGCTGGAGGAGGTGAGAAAAAGAGTGCATGGTCTCTCTTTTTTTATAGAGGACCGAGATGACTTTGTTGCTGTAGAGGTCTCACATGCGTCGTTACGTTTATGTTCTCTCGTATCCAGATTCCAGTTTCAACAGAAACACCGGGTTTCTGAGTGTGACCACGTACTGAAACTGCTCGGCCTCTCACACACTGTGCTGCATGATTGTGTCTGTGAGCATAAGTATCATCAGCGTCATCGTTTCTTGAACAGAAAATCTTTTATTGGGCACTTTTAGCATCTTAAATGAATGTTTTATGAGATGTGTTTCAATATTATATGTAAATGTCCCACAGTTTAACGTAGCCATTATTTGTATTGTCAAGTGTGCGTAATTCTCTATCTCTGTCTCCGTCGCTCACACATGAACATGCACTTTGTGCAACACTGGGTAAACATGTCACCATCCCTTCTGTACAAATACACTTTTTTCGCGCCGTTATTTTGCACTCAGACACGTATTATTATTATTTTCTGCCCTCTTGCTTTCTTTCTTTTTTTCTTTTTATTTCTAAAATGTTATGACACATTTGTTTTAACCCTTTGCTCCATCGCATTGCAGTGTTTTCGCTTCCCCTCCTCTCGACTTCGCTTCATCCTGGTCTACCCGGATACGGATACCCGGGAATAACATCCCCACTCCCTCCCGCCCCTGCTTTACGTAACGCTTAAAGCCCTGCATATCCTCCCTGGCCATGGCAACAACCACATCTGGATCACGCAGCCATCTAGACTGGCACCAAAGCACATGTGAAGCCCTCTAGACTTGCCACAAAAGTAACGTGCAGCGATAATCTTATTTCCTATTGGGCGAAGCGTACTTTGGGGAGATTCTCAAAATGCTCTGGTGCAGTGGGACTCCTTAGTCTGAGGTGACTCCAAGACTTTGACGACATGCATGTGAAGTTAGACCAAAATTCAGATTCGCTTCTTCAGGATCTCCGTTGAACCCACATTCATTGTTCAAGAGATCAATGTGTTCCTCACATTCACGAGTTTGGAATGAGAGGAGTTTTTTATTTAGCACAGGAATGTCTTTTCTCTCCTTCATCCCACTCTTCTCCTCCTCTCCTTTCCTTGTATCTCGAGCTCCACACTCTTTTCACTGGTTTTCAGCTGCTGCCCGTCTATTGGCCATTTATCTGCAGGCCAGTAGTGCCCCCAGATGGCCAAACACAAACATTACAACTTACCTTTACAAAGTGGATGAAGGAATCTGGGTCTGCAAACGCTGGTCAGAAGTTTAACTTTCATGTATTTTACCGAATACGGATGATCCGTTGAGAAGAGATAGTCAGTGAATTTTTACTTTAACTGAAACTAGAACAAAGCAATGATCGCATCCAATGTCCAAAAAACCTCCTGTTTGTGTCTCACAAAGTTCTCCCTGTAGGTGTCCAAAAGCCATGCAAAATGATTGCGTATAACTTTACTGTGCGTTGATGGTCATGGTCAGTGGCAGACTGTTGACCACGAGTGACACAGGGACCTGTGCCCAACACAGCTGTTGCCATGGTAACTGCAAAGGACTGGTGAGTCGAGTTATAATTGGACGGAGCAAATGGAGGACTGTGGGAGGGAGAGACATAGAGCACAGGGGTGGAAGATGAATTAAGGGATGAGAGAGATGGGATGGAAGGGCGAGCGAAGGTGGCGGCCCGCCTGCATGGTGTCGGCGTATAGGTAAAGAGGAGGAAAAGTTTCTTCTGTGATGACAGATGTAATTGGGGGGTAGAGAGACATGCATACATACGCACATTAAGAGCACGATGCCTAGAGGAGACAGCCAATGAAAGCCGCTGTACACCTACACAGATATTGCACTGCAGCAGGGAGAGATAGCTCCGCTCGGCTGAAGGGGAATTTATACCGTTTTCTTTTCACACCTTCTCTCTTCGACGAATATCTCTTTTATATATGACTAAGGCCTAGAATTCGGTGGTTTCCCACCATCATCTCTTGTCTAGCTCCCCGTCCTCTTTGCAACTTTACATGCACGCAGTCTTTTGTTTTTTGCCAAAATAGCTGCTGAATGACAATCGAAATTACCCCTGAAATGAGAAAAAGGTGACTTTTTGTGTAGTGTATTTGCAGTATTTTGTTGTGATTCGATCAATAATGCAGGCGTAAAACTGATTACCCTGCTATGAATAATTGGTCAGATGAAGTTCATTTTCAAGGGCTTGTAATGTTTAACCAGGGTTGTAACCACTGCGCAGCCACAGTAATCCCTCAACAGCCAAGCTGTCCAACTCCCTCTGCTTTGCACATTTGTGTTGGCCGGGTTCACTTGTTGAGAGCTCGGTGCGGTTGATAACCATTAATCTCTCCCTCGGTCTCTCTAATGCCTTCTAGTTTGACCCTGTCTGGAAACCCCCAGTCTTCAAAGAAGTACAGTCACCCCATACTTCTACATGCCACAAGATGCTTTACTGATAATGGCCTGACAAAATACAGCCAATGGAGCTTTTGTACACTGCTATTGATGTTTGAATACTATTTATCTTGTCTTGTATAGTTGCACAGATCCACATTTAAATCTAGCAGTCTTTTCCATTTAGAGTAACAAAACCCAGGACTGAGAGGGTTTACTTTTTTACTACTGAAGACAGCTGCTGCTCGTTGCTCTCACAGCCTTATTGGTCAGTTACCGAGCTCCTGATGAGCTGACTGGCTGGTTGTTCCCTCCCAGTGTTGTATTTGTCTTATGGACAGATGAGCTAACCTGAGCATGACTTCTTTACTCATACACTATGACGGGAAACCAAGTATTCTTCCTACTGTCGTAGCCGTGTTATACCTAAAAAAAACTATAGGTATCTTTAAATGCTGTGCCTTTGTCTCCCTTTGCCTCCCCCCATCTCTGGCCCCCCACGCCCTTCCTCCGTTTAAGAGGAGTTCTGTTTTCACAAGTTGTTTTCTCTCCACCCACCCACCCACCCACCCTCCTCCAGGCCTCCCTCCCTCCCGGCTTCTCTTGCTGAAAATGACTCTCAGTCTATTTTTACCCTCTAGTCCTCTCCACCCTTTTTCCCTCTCTTTCCAACCACCCTGACTCTCCTGTTTTCAACTCTCTTTTTCTCCCTCTCCCTCTTCCTGCCCCTGTGAGTGTTGCATCAGAACATTAAACATTATGTCTGGAGGAGGCACATTTGCATGATGGAGGGATGGAAAAATGTTTTGGATTTGAAAGGGCTTTTTATGGTGGAAAATGACATCACTTGCCTCTCAGCTGTTGCCAGAGAAAGGTTTTATAATAACTCTAATAAGTGAATATTGCTGATGTATAATACAGTCAGAATTTGTGTTTGCATGGAACAACTTAAAACGTAAACAAATGGCATGAATGACTGCATACTCATATAGGTTGATTGTACGTGGATGTGCATTGTCATCTTGACCCCAAATCCCTCCACCCCCTGGGCAGACTGCATAAAAAGACCAAAAGGAGCGTGGAAAGTAAACAGTAAATAGCTCACTGGCGCCTTCTTTCATCGTGTGGTCTTCATGGGTGTTACAGCTTTTGCCGAGAGATTGTAAGAAGGAGGTATCTTGTCTAACTTCTGTTAAGCCATTGGTTGGCCTACATCTGAATGTCGGCCTTTGGTTGGTGGTTTCACGCATCAGTCAAGATTTACTACGACTCTTTCACCAATGACAGCGTGGGGTGGGTTTACTGAGGAAACATAAAAAATACATTTTGATTAGCAACTTGAATGCCAGCCAGTGTTTCCATATAAATACAATGGAACTATATGATGAGTTTATTTTATTTTATTGTTTTTGTATATTCAAGTTAAGTAAGTTAAGTCAGTTTACGTGGTAAGAAAAGCCGCTGGTCGTAAAACTGGGTCTAATTTGCATATGACTGGCATTCCAGTGCACACTGTGGCCAATTAGGGTTCGCGGCGCGGCTATGACGGGAGGCTCCCTTGGCCAATAGCCGAGTGGAACACGCCGAGAGAGGCGGGACAAGGCTGGGCGAGGTTGACAGGACAAGAAGGGGAGGGGGCGACTACAGGGGGGGGTAAGCAGCCTAGTTTACAACAAGAGGAAGAGGGAGGGAAAGAGAAAGAAAGGGCGAGAGAACGAGACAAAAATAAGGGAGTCATCTCGGTCCGGGAGCTGGTGAGATGCTATACGAGGACTTTTCAGGACCACAACAGCACTCGTAGCACCAAGTGGTAACTGAACTGGACGGTGTGCGCGCCGATGTCGTCCTCACGAAGTGGCTAGCTAACCTGCTGCAGACGGACGGATATCACCAACGGGTTTCACCTAATGTTGCTATTTCGCTTCACGTGAAGCGCCCCCTCCGGTCCGGTTTAGTTCCAATACCCGGGCATCTTCCACCAGCTGCTCGTTTGCTGCCCTGACGATGAGAAAGAACCGCGATTTACCCTCCTTTTTTCCTCGCAGATGAAGCCAGGAGTCCTCAGTGTGGTGGCTTTTATCGTGGTGTAGACTCATCAGTTGCTAGCTAACGTCAAGTCGGTGGCAATATTGGCCAGGTAGGATAGGAGCTGGTAGACTAAAGACTGTACCGAGAGCAGGCTAGAGCTCGCAGTGGACACGTTAGTGTTGATAATCAGCTGATGGATTGGGGCTTGGAAGCACTGGGTGATGGATGAATGCACCAGATTTACAGGCAACGACATCTGCTAATGCCGAGTAAACACGGGTGAACCTAAGTTGGCCGTTATCCTTTTTATATGTGGTTTCGGATGTCGGGTAGGTGTTAGCCGAACTGTCAGGTTAGGACAGGTGCACGGTGCATTTCTAGCAGCAGGTAATTGGGGTGTAAAAAACAAGTTAGTATTTGTCTGAAATGCACTTTTCAAACAGTCCTTGCTGGTTTATTTTGGCCAGTGCGTGTGAATACGCCTTTTGTAGTTGAGACATGAGAACAATTGCGTTTCTCTTGCCTCTGTCTGAACGGCGGGTGCACGACCAGGGGCGTTCCCGAGAGGTTGGTCCAATCTGGAGCGGTGCACACGAGGCTCTTGTTGTTACAAGAGGCGGCTAAATTCGTGTCCCTGTTTGTTTGTCACACGGATCAACAAGTATTAAAGTCGGCGTGTAAATAAATAGCTCATACTTGGACGATACGCGGTTTCTTCCGACGCTCTTCCAAGTTAGACGAACCACCTTAGCTGTGATCGCCCCAATTCGGTTGTTGCAGTTTTGCTTCACCTGGTCGATTACAAACCCTCTTACAACGACACAGTTGGCTGGTTCAGTCGGGGAACTTGTTTTACTTCTTAATAGCGGCCGAGCCCACCTGTCTGCAGCTGTATTGTGGCGCAGAGCAAGGTTTTGCATGGCTCAGAGAGACTGCGTAGCTTCCTGGTGGATGTTTTAATCCAGGCCGTGGATGGTCTCGAGGCCTTGTTAACCCCCTCGTGACTGAGCTGATGTAGTAATGTAAACAAACAGGGAGAGAGGGCATCGGGGGTAATTAGACCAAAGGGAGGAGGGACCTTGCTTTCGATCACACTCGTCGTTTTAGTTTGTCGTCAATACACTGTTGCATCCGTACAAATTTACATTGAGTTCTGTTTTGTATTGTAATAGTTTTAAGTACATTTTGTCCACTGATGTTTGATTGCTTAGTGTCCGTTATTAGATATGCGACCCGGAGAGTTGGACTCCAGTTGACTGATATATTTCATTTGTACTCTCATTGGAACTAAAAAAACAAAAAGCTTCCCTCTCCATGCCATATCTTGAAATCATTATGATGCATGTTAATGATGCAGTTATTACTGTGAATGATGACCGCAACCTGTAGGGATGAAACGGACACAGACACCGTTTGGCACTTCTCATATGTGAGCTTCTCTGCAATATCAGCTCGAGATTTTGGATTAAAGATGGCTCTTTAGCTGGATTTCTGTGTGTTTTAGAGGAGATATTTTAAAAGGACACATTATTATTTTTGGAAGAAACATCAAGGATTTCATTCAACCATGTTCTCATCAGAGAATCCTCAGTACCTCCGCCAAGGATTAAGCATGTTTGGTTAGTTCATGTTATTACCTTATTGTGTGTATGATAATACAATTTTCTTTTTGTTCCATATAGCAAGGTTTCAATATTGTTTACTTGTAGCCTAATGCAATAAAAGTGTTTGAATTAATGAGGGACTGATCACATTTTAGAAAGTGTAAAGGAGGCAGCTTTAGAATCTTCCTTGTTGAGATCTGTTTCAATCATGGAATACAGAGGATATTATTTCTACAGTCACTTACTTATTTGTGGGAGTTCAGCTTGTACCAGCTTCTGTTCGCCATCCAGCCTGTTATTGAGAACAGAGAGTCCTTTTGTAGATCTGTTGTTGTTGGAGTGATTTAACCAGTTAAGTGGCTGGAGGTGGGCTACTGTGGCAGTACTAATATTCTCTGCAGTTCTCCCAAGTACTAATATTTCTGTATTCTGCCAGGTAATTAATTGCATTCACCTAATGTCCCAAATGTTGGCTGTATTAGATGGCTAAAATGAAAGCCTGTAGTGCTGTGTATCCATAAGTGTTAACGTCAAAGCGGTGAGTTCTAGTCTGACTCTTGTTTTTTATTGAATTTATTTTTGGTTCTATCACTCCAGAAGAAAAAAAAGCATTTAAAGAAATGATTAGAGTTTGTTTAGACGAGGAATGCTTTTCTTGTGGGAGAGTTGCACTGAGGCCCCTGATTCCCCAAATAAGGAAATAGCATCTTGGTAATCTGAATGCAAGATGGCAGAGTTCTTTTGAAAGTGATTTCTGAGGAGGGAAGCATTCTATAAAGAACTGGCCATCAGATGGTGTCGGCTGTAATAAACAATGCTCTTTTCCTCTGCAGTATGGACCAACGTAGAGCCGCGGTCAGTTCCAGTCTTCCCCTGGCATTCATTGGTCCCTTTCCTGGCACCCACTCAATCAGATGCTTCTTCTCAGCCAGGAGAGGGCCAGCACCCAGTCAACCACCCCCAAGCAGCCAGTCTGAAGACAGGTATTCAATACATATATGTTTTACGAAATGGTTCTGGAAAATGTATTATCACCAGTTTCATGTCATTTTGCTTTCAATTTTAATACTGTTTTGTATTGAAATTAGAAAATGTGACCATATATTGTCTACCTTGCCTATAAGACGTATGCATCTCTTTGTTGTTTTTCTTCAGAGTGTCAGGGGGTGGCAGCGCTGTCACAGCAGCCTGCAGAGGCACCTCCCACTGTAGAGAGAGGTCCTCCACCCCGGCCTCCTCCCTCTTCCGATGAGCTGCCTCCAGAGAAGGAGAAAGGAGATGCAGAGAGGGAGAGGCCCGACAGTGAGACAGAGAGTGATGTGGATGACCTGTAAGTGCTTTTTTTGGGGGGGGGGGGGGCTTTTATGTATTAACCTTTTTAAGGTTACATAAACTCATAAAGATACACACTGTATATACAACCCTATCATAAAAAGGGGTTATGTATTTGTCCAAGTCAACCCTTACAGTCATTTTCTGTGTGATTCTGTGTACCCACACTTACAGTACGGGAGTGTGATATTTTCTGTATCCTCGTGCTAATTTGGGCAGAAGAGCTCATTGCCAGAACAAAGCAGATGGGAACAAACGCATTCCATCTCTAGGCTCTATCACTATATGAAAGGCAGTGGCCAGGCTGTCGGCCATTGATATGGATGAGCTATCTGCTGAATCTGCTGATGTATCTCATGAGAGATGAACTACTTGTGCTCTGTTTCTACATCTGATAGACTTGTAGTTCTAAGATAAATAATACCGGTTACAAAGTAGAAAATGTCCCAGTTTTAAGTATTAAAGAGGGAAAGAGAAAGTAGTGCTTAAGCGTAAGCCTGCATGTGCATATTGTCCTCAAGGAAAATATCTAATAAAGATAACAAACAGATGGCCATTTTGTCTCCTTCCAGCTTCCTGCCATCAGTTGTACCAGAGCAGCCTCTGTCTACATCACCAGTAAAGAGACGCACTCAGTCCCTCAGTGCGCTGCCCAAAGATGGAGATAAGATCAGCCCTGGAAAGGTAATCTTTTCACTGCTCCCATCATCAATGTCAAAATTTCTAAATGTTCTATTTACTAATCTTTTTTGCTTAATCTTTCAGAGGGAGAAGGACCACATCCGGCGACCAATGAATGCATTTATGATTTTCAGTAAGCGCCATCGAGCATTGGTGCACCAGCGGCACCCAAACCAGGACAACAGGACAGTCAGCAAGATTCTTGGGGAGTGGTGGTATGCTCTTGGACCAAAGGAGAAACAAAAGTACCACGATTTGGCCTTCCAGGTACACGGATGCATTTACAGACAAAAAACACAAATTTGAAGAAGTTTGATGTACAGCTTATATATACCATGATGAATTATCATCAGGGTTCGCATGGGCATAAAAAACCTGGAAATCCTTATTATAATAACATTTTCAGTGAGACTGTGTTTGGTATTTGTGCCCCATTTGGGCAATTGTGGCATTAGGTTGTTGATAATTGGCACCCAGTGATTGCGTCATAGTCTTTTAGTACCAGCTATGCACAGGGCATGCAGCTTCAGGATACCAAGATATACAAATAGTTTTTCAACAGGTCTTGATTAGTTTAAGTTGCTTTTCATTTGACAAAGTGAAGGTTTTAGGTATCTTCTTTTTTTACTTTGTGTTGACAGGCAAATCCTATATTTTTGTAGCTATAACGTAGTTCATTACAAAAATATGCATGCATGATTCCCTTCTATTCATTGATCCACTTCATCGACTCGACTACCACAAACAGAGAGAAACCCGCTGGATGGATGTAATTTTAGCAAAAGCCTTGTTGTCTGGGCAATATAACTATGAACAAGCAAGCAAGCCGTATCACACATTTGAAAAATTAGCTATTTACAGGTCTGAATGAATATACCCAGAAAGTTTTGGAAATGTCATGGAAATCTGCTTCACAAGGAAAAGGGATTGCAGCGTGTACCTTTTGACAACATGTAGATTTGCTCAATGCCAGGTCTTCACTTGGACAAATACTTAAAACGACGTTGCTTGAGAAATACAAGGATCCGACTCCATATTTGCTGGAGGACACTTTCAAACGCTGGGGAGCCGAGGAACATGAATGGGGAAGTGACGCCTTCTGGCTGCGCAGGGTGTCGTTTCACTGTGGTGTGCGCCGCTCAGCGCCACGCGGTTCCTGTTTCCCGGCACCCCAGCATTGGAAAACAAAATAACTCACCACTTTAAATTGTGTTTTTAAGACTTTGAATTGATTAGACAAAATTAGTTTGAGTCCTTTGGTCCTTCTTCCTTCTCAGCTATTATTTACTGCAGTTTTTATATTTTAAATGATATACACACTCCTTATCAGAGCTGAATATGTGATTGCTGTAGTGTTATACATTTGACATTTAAAAGGGTTGAAAATCTAGTTCATTTTAGTTAAGATATACTGTCAGTAAATTTTAAAAACAGATTGACCTCAGTCATGGAAATGTATTACTAAAAATGCATATGCACCTTGTATATTATATATACTATATATCTTTCTACTTCATCGCTCTCTCGTCTCTAATCCTGATCCCAGGTAAAAGAGGCCCACTTTAAGGCTCACCCGGACTGGAAGTGGTGTAACAAAGACAGGAAGAAGTCCAGCTCAGAGGGCCGTGGGGTTCCCGGGGGCAAAGATATCAGAGAGAGGAGCATGTCCGAGTCCACAGGTTGGTTTCACTCAGATTTCCAAATATACATTGTATATGTTTTTGTAACGTGTCATTTACATTGTTGACATCCTTTCAAGTCCTTTAACAGACCCCTTTTTGCCCCTTGATAGAGCCCCATTCTGTGGAGCTAAAGGGGGTTGGTCCAGGTCTGGCGGGTGTGTCTGAGAGGAACACAGGAGAAGGTCATGTGGGCCAGCTTACTCGTCCCAGAGCCTTCTCTCAAAGTGCCATGCACAGCCTGGAGCGGAGTGACAGGGGAAATACGCAGGCCCTGGCAGAACTGGCACAGGTAAGAGAGGAGCACCCTGACAGATATGCTTTTCACAAACATTAAATATCATTTTTTTGAAAGTGTGATATTTTTAACGAGATGTACAAGTTAGTAAGTCTTATTTTTCTTTCAGATGTGTGGGGATGGTGGCAGTCAGTTTACAAGTCATGCCCCGCCCCTGTCACAGTCCCAGAGGGGGGTCAGCGAGGACATGACCAGTGACGAGGAGCGCATGGTCATCTGTGAGGAGGAGGGAGATGATGATGTCATTGGTGAGAAATCAGAACTCCTCTGCCCATAAAACCAAATGTTAGATTAGATTTGTTAACATGAAAAGTACCCTGCTTCCTGGGACTCTGGCCCACTTTGTACATTTCCAGCAACCTCATGTGGAGTTCTTCTTGACTCATAATGGAGCTAAATTGTGACCAGTCTTTGCCCACTTCCATGTTTTGATCATAAAGATCCGGTAGCATTAAGAACTGATTCAGACTCTAAGTACAACTTAGAAATTGCAAGGATTGTCAAGTGTAGCTGTAGTGTATTTTTCTTTTCCACAGAGGACCCTTATCCGAGCAGTTCCATAGACCTCAAGTGTAAGGAGCGGGTGACTGACAGCGACAGTGAGACTGGTTCTGGAGACGAAAGTGATCGGAAGGTAACCGGTTTGAACAATCATCTCTACTCCTGTTCTAGATCTCTTCAATCTTTTCAATGTCTCAAAATAATTGCATCTGTTTGGCTCTTTCTTTTCAGAGAGTTTTTGCTCCAGTCATTTGCTCCTCTGCATTATCATCTTCCTCACACCATACCCCTCATGGCAGGAGCGTCTCACTGTCCTCTTACCCCAGCAGCAAGCGTTTTGATGAAGGGAGATCAGGAGGAGGAGGGTTTTCAGATCACAGGAGGAAGGAAAGAGGAGAGGGAGAGAGTAAGGACACATTTGGAGGAGAGGGGGGAGGAGGAGGAGGAGGAGGAGGAGGAGGAGGAGGAGTGCAAGCCACATCTCTCTCCCTCACTTCTGGCCAGTCAGTCATCACCACTTCTTCAGCTGGAGGGCATCCTTCCTCATCACCAGGTTCCCTGGGGGTGTACTCGCACCTGGGGATTGGCGCCGTAAGGGTGGCATCTACGGTGGTGACCAATGTAATGCGTCCTGTTATCAGCACGCCTCTCCCAATCGCCAGCAGAACCAGAGATGGAGGCACATCCAGCCCGCATCCGCCAGAGAGGAAGTCCCTGACTCCCCATCAGCAGCCGCAGCTTCTGATTGGCTCAGGAGGAGGGATTCCAGCCACAGGGGGTGGGTACTACTCTTCATCACCTAATCCTTTAGGTGCAGGCATTGGCCCTGCTGGTGTCGTGACTAATTTGGTGTTAGGAGGGGCTCTGTCTGCTCAACCTGCTGTACAGCTCATCACACCCTCCCACCACCACCATCCCTCCCAGCATCAGGCCTTTTCCTCCTCCGCTGTTTCATTACCGCATGGCCAAACCAACGGGCCCCTGCCTCTGTCCCTGCTTCAGCCCCAGTTCCTTCCTGCCTCTTCTCTAGCGTCCCCTGGGGGTAAGGCCATCACACAAGTCCAGTACATCCTGCCCACCCTACCTGCCAACAGCCACCCCAAGAGTCCACCTCAGCAGCTCAGCCAGCCAACCAGTATCTTCAACCTGCCCACAGCTCCACCCACACACATGTCCCTGGCCAATGGAAGGCAGCAGGGGACAAGTTCACTGACGGGATATTCGTCCAGCTCAGCAGTGGGAGTGGTCAGCCCTGGACCTAGAGGTGAGAGTTTCCGAACTGCAGTCATCACACTAAGTAAGTATAGTCGTGTTGCTGCGTCTAATAAAATGCCCACTCTCCCTCTTTGTCTTCCTCAGTGCAAACACAGTCTCCAGTGCTCCAGGGCAAAATGTTTGTTCCCATGGCAACAGTACGGACAGCACCAGCCGCTGTCCAGCAGGTTCCCATTGTGGCTCCACCTCTTCCGGTCCAGAACGGTGCTCAGACGGGAAGCAAGGTCAGCTGGAGACACTGTCATGATTAGCTCACCACTTGCACTGCCCTTTTGTACATTTGTATTTGTTGTATTCTTTTCTTTATCGGCTCCTCTTTCTGTGCCAGATCATCCAAATCGCTCCCATGCCTTTGGTCCAGTCCCAGCTGCCTCACGGTGGAGCAGTCCACCCCGCCAGCCCCTTCCCTGTCACAGTGGGCACCGCTGCTGTGGTGGCTCCAGGATCGGCTCCCTCCCAGGCGGTACTCCTGCCACCAGCTTCTACCAGGTAGGCAATGACCAACAGACAACAAGGAAAGAATGAATATGGATCCTATCCCTCTTGAACCTTCAACACCGCCCTTTTGTGCTTTTTCGTGCCGCACTTGGTCATCCACTGCTGACTTGATAACTCCTGGTGAGCTACACGCAGAGCACAACTCATAGTCTGTGCTACATGGTAAACGTCACCACTTTGGTGCACCAGGATTAACTAATCAGAGACTGCAGATATGTTTTTAATAGTTATTCTAAATTAAGTGCGAAAAGCTTTTTTGTAATGGCCTGCCTCGCACCTTTTTTGTTCTCATGAGATGAAACCCACCCACCTGCCACTGAAAGAAAGCTATAAAAGGCTTTTTTTCAGAAATGCACTTCACCTTGTAAGTCAACATTTGAGCGTGATGCTATCATGTTTGCAGTATTTAGTATTTTTCTAAACGTTGTTATAATCAAATCAAGCGACTTATGCCGCCCTCTAAAGAAAGCTGTGGAGTACATTTTAATCACTGGCTTAATTAGCATTTCATATGCGCACGGAAATCAAATCTGTTAAATATACCCTTTTACAAACAAAATACTGTACATGAGCCAAATTTTAAGGAGATGGATAAACCCAACAAGGTTACAGATCAGATGTCTGAAAGGAGAGGTAAACAAATTATGTGCCAGTCGAGCTTGACTCAGCGCTGACAAACAGGTGCCAGTTTATGAACATATGCCAGCCTCACTCATCCTAGCCTGGGCTACTTTTGATCTCAGTAGAGGTTTCATTATTGGCAGTTTCTTTCAAGTTTATATGAGCCAAATATTTGTTTCTGTATGATATAAATCTGACTGATGATTTCCATGAAAGTATTCACATTCTTCAGAAAAAGAATTGGATAAGGTGTGCTGTGTGCATGTCCTCTCTACATGCTCCAGAGTAAATATTTAGAAAAGGGAGTTTCAACACAAGAGCAAACATAAGAAAGATGGACCAGCTTTGATTCCCATTATTGGTTTGGTGCTGTGCTGTGAAGCAACATTTGTTTTTCAGAATATACTACTATATTTCCCTAAAACTAGTAAACACCACCTGACACAATATAATCCCCTTGCAACCACCTTGATCTTTGAAATTGAGGGAACAAATTGTGTACATACCCCAAAAATAGAAAGCAATCAAAAATAATATTTACATGACAATTTTCACTCATTGGACGAATAATAAAGATGCTTTCAACCATTTCAGACACAATGAACTCCTTTTCCAAATAGGCCACTTTATGCCAACCACGGTATTAAACAAATTAGTTTTGTTTTGAGTGGACTTTTATTGCGGTTACTCGTGGGATAAAAAGTCCATGTAAATGCAGATAATATGTTCTAATAATGCTTTTGTTGTAGTTTACAGATTGAAGTATCTCCAGTTAGAGCCTGTTATTGATAAATTATAAAATATATAAAGAAGTATTATTATTTAATGGCTGGGAAGTCCATTTTTCTTAGAGCATAGCGAGCAAACAATATACGAGAAACAAAAACTCCAGCAGGGGTGCAGCTGCAGCAGTGCAGCTCTATTCTGGGTGTGTTAGTCATGCTGCTGGTGGCCCAAGTTGCCTCCGCCTGCCTCCCCCACACTACCTCTCAGCTTCTAGCACACACACACGCACACACACACACACACACACACACACACACACACACACACACACACACACACACACACACACACACACACACACACACACACACACACATATATAGCACTAGTCATCCAGTGCTGCTCGATGGGATGTACACTCACCCACTGACCCTCACTGCAGCACTTCTCTTATGTCTTCCTCTTTCTCTCTAATCATGTCTCTGTTCCCTGCCTTCCTGTTCTGGCTCATTATTGTACATTAACCCTTTCTGTCACCTTTTCTGACATCAAAAATCATTACAAAAATATCATCTTCACTGTCTCTCCATTTTTATTAATATATATATATATATTAATAAAAATGGAGAGACAGTATATATATATATATATATATATATATATATATTCCCATATGTCTTTCCTCTAATCGCCTCCTCCCTTTACCTGTACCTCCTCATCCAGGATCACCTATGTCCAGTCCACTCCAGGGGTCCCATCCACTCTGCCTCTGGTCTCCACGACAACAGGCTCTTCCACCACCCAGCAGGCCCTGCCGGTGCCTGGATCTGCATATGTGCCATCTCCCCTGGCAACACTCGGATTCACAGCTATCGCACCACCGGGTCAGACTCTGGTTCAGCCACTGATTGCAGGTCAGTGCTGCGGATCCTCATACAATCTGTTTTTAAACTCTTTTAATGAGAATGAAAGCAGCTGTATGAACAGTGGGAGGCAAAGGGCCTCTACGAAAAAGAACAGGCCCTTGACAGATGTTGGAGGATTTCCATTTCATAGCTTACATTAAAACCTTTTGTCTTTAAATAGTTCTGGGAACTGGCTGACGGCATTTCTTTTTTAAACATAATGGACCGGGGTGAAACAAAAACACATGATTGGTTGATGCTTCACCGCCTCATTGGAGCGCTGTAAGAAGTTCAGCTTCGCTCTGTAGCTTCATGCCCATCACACAGCGTGTCGGGTGCAGTTTGAAGCCTCATGTCACAGGATTTCCATTTGAGATGACTTCCAGCCGGTTGCCGTGACGCTCAAAGTGTGAACACAGCACAGCATAAGGCATGCAAACTAAATAATGCATGCTACACATGTTGGCAAGGGAAGGAATGGCCATTTTTAAAGAGGTCCTTTTGAGATATTGAGGCTTCTCACCGTAAGATATCTGAATGAAAATGAGATTGTTGGTCAGCCTCCCCTTTACAGCCACGACCAATTTCTGATAATCACAGTTCCCCGATTTCTAAACTAACCAGGGCTGCAATTGCATAATTTGGGTATGAGCCCAATTGTGTTCTTGTGTGATGTTGTAAGTCCTCATATTAGCCATTTAATTGTAGTGAGACCGTCTTTTAAAACGTCACGTCATTGTATAAAATTACCTCTAGGATAATCAAGCTAGGTGTATTCATTTTAAGTGGGTTTTGTAATAGTTTCCATAACAGAAGTGCTCACCTTAAACGTCGAAAGTCTTTAATACAAAATCCCAGCATGGACTTTTCTATGGTGTTCCTCAGGGTCTTGATGTATTCATGTATTTTGTAAGGATTTGTAATCATTTGTATCAATTCTCAAATGGTAATTAGTTTTTTTTATTTAACACCAAATCTGTGTAATTTAGGTTACCTAATTAATTATTGATTCATATTTATTTATGATTAGAACACGACACACTGCTGAGCTGTATCTCAAATGAATCTTCAGGTTCCTAACTTTCAGATGATGTTTACCACTTCTATGCAGCGTATACTGTTGACCTGCTATCTCCCCCTAAAGATCACTCGTCTCCCTCTAAAAACAAAACAAATGGGTCTATGTGGCTCTCTAAGCTGCTTTAAGGCTGTTAGCTCAAACATACTTAGAAAGTCTGCCCTCAGTTACAACTGTTTAATAAATCAAATTAATTATTTCATGAAATTAAAATAAACTGCACCTGTTTTAACATTAAATGTCTGCCATCTGATGAACAATGCTAAAGCTTATAGTTAACGTATAGATATCTTATCATGGTTTAACTTGCTTGTCTAAGCTTGCTGACCCTGAACGACAATATCCACATGTGTCTCTTGATTGGATTCATATCTGTTACTAAATACTTGCTGGTCATTGATGATGATGATGTTATTGATGTGGTGTGTAAACCAATGTCATGCTCTCCATGCTAAAAGCACAATCACAGAAAAAAGAAAAAAAAAAAGACCGTTGGCAAGAGAGATTTAATGACCGCAATAAAGCAGCCAAGTGGACATTTATTGATGTGATATGTTTTATATGTGTATATATAACGCTATTAGTATTTGTCGTCCTGTTTCCTTCATTCAGGTCAGGCACCACTCTTAGCCACAGCTCAGGCTCCGCAGCCCTCCACCGTGGCCACTGCCTCCGGCTCCGGGGGCCAGATAGTCGCCGCCATCTACCCTTCTTCGCCTAGTGTCACCATGGCAACAGGGGTGGTCTCTATGACAGCAGTACCCCCCAGCGTGGTCTACTCCATCTCCGGCCCTTCCACCGTTTCCCCCCACATCCTGTCCAAACACACAGTGACCCCCAGCACAATCACACACCCACATCCGCAGCCCTATCCGGACAGACAGGCAGACAGGCACCTGCCTCCGGACAGACCTGCAGATCGACAGGCTGACAGACAGGCTGAGAGGCAGACAGAACTGCTGACTCATTCAGACAGACATCTGGAGAGGCAGACCTCCGGCAGTTGCAGCTCAGTGGCACCTCCAAGTGGCTCAGCTGTGTCCACAAGACCCTGCAGTCCTCTTCCAATCCAAACACCTGGTACGGCTGCCTGAGTTGCTTTGGATTTGCATGATTGTAATTTGAATGGGAACTGTTTTATTGATGCTATATTTTAAACTTGTCTTCATCTTTCCAATCTACAGGCAGCGCACCAGGTACACCGAAACTAACCCAGCTTCCAGTCAGGACCCCTCAGAAGGTGAAAGCAACGCTGGCGAACATTCCCGTAGGCAGCTATGAAGGAGGAAGCCGAGGAAAGGAGAGGGAACGGGAGAGGGAGAGGGAAAGGGAACGGGAGAGGGAAAGGGAGAGAGACAGGGAAAGGGAGAGAGACAAGGAAAGAGACAGGGAACGGGAGAGAGACAGGGAGAGAGTAGCTGCAGCCACCAGTCGCTTCTCCTTTGATGCTGAGCTGGCGGGGCAGACGGGGTCTCCATCAACACACCCTGCGGAGGAGCCTCTGTCCTCTGACAGACCCCTGGAGGGCTCCAGTGCAGCGGACTCCTTTGACACACAACACAGAGAAAGCACAACCACCAAAGAGGTGAGAGGAGCATCACACACAACATCTGACATAATGAGAGGAAAGTACCCAGTTGTTGTTGACACGTTACATCAAGTTGGCCTTTAATGGAACATTCTTCATTCAGAAATATATTAGAATCGTAAAAAAGAAAGCAGATATATAGAAATATGAAAATAGTGTGACTTTGTATAAAATACTTAAATTGAACTTTCTGTACAGGCTGGATGGAAGGAGTCCCTCCCCTCCTCCCCTCCCCCCCCTCCATCAGCCACAGAACCGACCCTGCCTCCCCCACAGGCTGACAAAGATGTTCCTCCACCCAAAAAAGTCAGAACCCGCCCACCACCACTTAAGAAGACGTTTGAATCCGTAGACAAGTGAGTTAACATCTTTATGAATCTTTTGTGTAAGGTTGCAGAAATCACTGCCGGACAGTGTATATATACTGTATATTGTGTGTGTGTGCGTTGGTCGGGCAGGGTGCTGTCAGAGGTGTATTTCGAGGAGCGCTTTGCTGAGCTGCCAGAGTTTCGGCCTGAGGAGGTTTTGCCGTCACCCACCCTGCAGAGTCTGGCCACTTCCCCCCGTGCGATTCTGGGCAGCTATCGCCGCAAGAGGAAGAACTCTACAGGTTTTACTCTCATGATACTCTGACTTAATGCTTTTAAACTGAGCACTTATCGTGAACATGCATTAATTTGGCGAACAGCAAATTGTTTCTTGTATTTACAGAAGCAAAGCCAGAACTATCTCTAGTGTTTATGGACTGTTTACTAAGTTACCTGATGCTCCGTACAGATTTCCATGATGAATCTTGATAAATATGGAGATTTGATCTTTGCTGATTTATTATTTTCTTCTTCCGGGTGCTTCTAGATTTGGACTCAGCCACTGACGAGCAACTCTCTCCTAAGAGAAAGAGTCGGCGGCGCTCAAGCTGCAGCTCGGAGCCCAACACGCCTAAAAGTGCCGCCAAGTGTGAGGGAGACATCTTCACCTTCGACAGAGCAGGTAACAAGCACAGGCAGAGCCAGGAGGCTCCATGCATTTCATTAAAGGTCATTGTTTCTGGTCTTTGTTGTGTCTAGTTCTTGATGGCTGACGTGTGTAGTAGAAGCGTCTGTGAGAGGTTTGGGTTAAAGCTCTTGTCTGTGTGTTTATTGGTGTTTTTTTGTGTTTGCACTTTACTCAATTTACTCATTCATTGTAATGATTTTATCTTGTGTGTCTTAATGATCTCCTCATAAATGCCTCCTTTGTAGTTTGCTTTATTTGTATTATTCTCGTCTTCGTGAGAATCTGCCAAACATGATTAGAAACATGATTATAATCCATATTATTTAGTTTAGTAATCATTACATCATGGCCTATAACATCCAATATAGCACTGAAGACCAGCAAGATGGAGACCTACTTCCTTTTTTTGTCAAACTGAGTTCAGGACTGATGAGAAAATCTCAAAATGTGTGAGCCAGATAAGATTTACTGACTTGGAGAAATGTTGTAGCCACTGCTGTCTTTTCCCTGCTTTGTTGATCCCACTTCTCAGACTGCATCAAAGACGATGGGCCCGAAGGGACATGAACAGACTGTTGTAACTAGTTTCCTAAAGACTCAACCTGTTTGTCTCTCACCCAGCCACAGACGGAGAAGACATCCTGACAGATCTGGAGTTTGACAAGGTGCCATACTCCTCCCTGAGACGGACACTGGACCAGAGGCGAGCGCTGGTCATGCAGCTGTTCCAGGAGCAGGGCTTCTTTCCATCAGGTAAGATGAGAGCACACACTACCATATATCTACAAGCATTTTCAGAATTAATTTACACTTGTTGATGTGTGTTTATTTTTATCGTGTTTTTAGCTCAGGCCACTGCAGCCTTCCAGACAAGATACTCCGATATATTTCCTACCAAGGTGTGTCTGCAGCTGAAGATCAGGGAGGTACGGCAGAAGATCATGCAGACGGCTGCCCCCTCTGATGTCTCTGCTTTAGGCATTCCTGACTCAATGGGCCCCCTTCCTGGACCTTCTGGCTCCCAGTCAGGAGAAGGATCCATGAGGGGAGGTGGGGACCTGCAGGATGAAGACGTGGAGCAAGGGACAGAGGGGAGCCCAGAGGATCCTCGGGATTCACAGGACTCTTCTAGATGAGGGATGCTAACAAATTACATTGACCAATCAGTGACTGTTGAAGTCACACCTTTCCACACACACACACACACACACACACACACACCTTTCTTTTAATCCTCACTCTTAACCCTTCCTGGCCTGATCCTGGTTTCTTTCCATCCTTAGCACCCAACCGGTGTGTTATGTTTTTTATGCAATGTTGGGACTTGGTTTTCAGTTAGTTGCATGAAACCCCATGGCACAAAAACTACTTTATGACACCACCACAATCTACACACACATATATATATATATATATCTATATATAGATAGATATATTTACACGCACACACACTGCAAACTCTTAACTACCACACTTGAAATCAGACTCTGTATTAACCACCTTGGGAAAGCTACCATTGATGCCAGTGAACGAAGGACCATTGTGTACAGCTGCTCTCATTTGCCTTGAAGAATATAGAGGGTTCTTGTTTCTGGACGCAGAGACCTGCTCAACCCATTCAGAGACGATGACAAGTCAGCGGCTTCAAAACAAGAACATTATATGTTTTGATATTTGTTTTAATAGCATTAGAGGAGTAAAGCAGTAAGTATCTGCGTGAGGAACAGCCTGTATTTAGACGTCACTGTTTTAAGCTTGTGTCTTGTTTCTGCTGACATTAGGGGGCTGGGCCCTCAACAGCCAGAAACTATTTGAATCAACAAGAGAACTATTACTCTGGACCTGGAAAGATCTTTTTCTCCATTTTATTGTTCACATGTAGACCTTCGGGGGAGACGTACCAGGAGAGACTGAGGAATTGACTTAAACTCAAGTGGACTTCTGGCAGTGCCATCATTCCTGCAATTACCTGTCTGGCCATGTCCTCCCTTTTTGCGATCGAGCCTAGCACATGCCAGTAGGTAGGAACCGAGCATTCCTGTGCCTCTCATTCGCTGGCCATGAAGGAAGGAGGCGGGTCAGCGTCAACAGGCACATCCTGGCTCTTAGTCATAGAGGTCAGGCTGATAAGGCCTTAATCCTCTATTGCCAAGCAGTTTTATTAACTCTTTTTTTTTTTAATAATTTGATTTGTATTTAACGTTGTCATATTCAGTTTGTTGTTGTACTATTCCTATGATTATTATTATTATTATTATTATTCCTCATATCATTGCAGTGTACCCCCAGTCCTTACTTCTTCTTACTTCTCATATCTGGCAGATGCTTCCTTCATTTCTGCCGGCTCTTGATTTATTGTACTATTCTTTTTTTTTTTTTTTTTTTTTTTTTTTTTTTATAATTTCGGAGGCAGGTGAGAGAAGCTGCTTGACTCTTGTACAGTTCCTTCATTCTTGTCTTCCTTAGACTGGCCTCTCACCTCAGCAAGTACCTGCGGTGCAGTTATTTTTATTGTTCATTAGAGAGGACGACAAACACAACGTGGACCTTTCTATTCTTTCAGCAGTAATAAGCCGTATGTTTTTAGTCAAGCCTGTAGGCCTCTGTCCCTTGCTAAGTTTGGTTTTATAGCCTCAACACTTGTACATCTCCTTCCTCCACCTCTTTCCTTCCCTTCTTCCTCCCTTTGTCACTTTATTGCTCTCTCCAGACCTTTTTTGGCCAGCGGAGAGAAAACTGGGGGAAGTGAGTGGAGGGTAATGAATCAAAGAGAGCTGGTAGGATCTAATACTGGTTTACTTTGTGCAAGACTTGGTTGTGTTGTAAATAATTACTGTAGAGTCAGTAGACTCGTTATATTAAGAAAAAATCTGTCATTGAACATGAGTTGACTTTTAAGACACCCATTACCGAAGGTAAAACACATGAAATGGAAAAAAAACAATAAATATGGCTATTAATGTTTTTGTGTTATACTCCTTGCTTTACTGTTCCAGTATACAAGAGGAATTTATATGAATAATTTAAGTTTGTATCTGTATCTTTCAGTATGCAAATAAATAGGTGTTCAATTAAAGTGATTGTATCACTGGCAATGTGAAAAATTGGTTTTCTTGAAGCGGAGATACAAAATGTTGGTTCTGAACAATCAAAATGGAGCATCATTTTTTGTCCAGCGCCTTTTAAATGTAATTGAGTTCACTCCATCTCTACAGTGGAGTCTTGTTATGTGAACTTTAACATGGTTGTGTTGCATGAGAGCGTGGGTCACAAATGTATCACTTTGAAAAAGCATTTATTGATTTCACCTATTTACAACTGCACGATCAAACCATTAAACAGAAGAAAATTCACAGCAATTTCATATAAATGATAAAAATGAATCATAGAAATTTCATCTGAGGCACAACCAATAGTCCGTATTCATCATGAATGCCACATCCTGTATTTCAGTATGTGTTTTTTAAATACACTTTAATACTGATCCCTCTTAACTTTGTAAAAGAGGATGAGTTACTTTGGTCTGATTGCTGAACTCCATATCCATTTAGTCTAGTCCATAATAATCTGGCTCCGGTAAGTCTGAACTGGACTCAACCTCTCAGTAGTAGATTAGTCTTTGTCAGTCAGTTTTAAGACCAATCCTGAACTCCTCGACCTGGCAGAATAAAGTCTATTTCTTTTGTCCACTCGGGCTCAGAGGAGCTGCAGTCCTTCCACGGCGCCCGTTTCCATGGCGAGGCTGTTCTCCAGAGCGGTGTGGTAGATCTCCAAGGCCTGCTCCAGAGGCAGCGCTCCCCCCTCGCTCTCAATGATGGCTATGGTCTCCCCAAACTCATTACACATGATGGTGGGAGTGCCCTGCGTCTAAGAGGAGGAAACAGAATTAGTTCAACTAACAGCAGAGTACACAGACAACATGTGTAGACAGGACTTAATTATGGGTTTTCTTTCCCAGGAAGAGTGAGAAGGATATACATCCCGACCTGCTGAATCAGATCTGAGGCTTGGATCTGGATGAACTGAGGCTGCACGTTAGTGAACTCCACTGCCGAAGCGTCCACCACCGCCACGGCAGAGCTGGTCTCCATGGCGGCCTGGGCAGCAGCCTCTTCGTCCAGCCTCTGCTGCCGGGCGTGGGTCTTTTTGTGGTTCCTCAGGTTGGAGAAGGTCTTGAAGGCTTTGCCGCACTGCGGACAAACGTGTGGCCGTTCGCCCGTGTGTGTTCGCCGGTGTTCGGCCAGGTGCATACTCTGGATGAAACCCTTTCCGCACACTTCGCAGCAAAATGGCCGCTCGCCCGAGTGGGTGCGCAGGTGCTCGCGCAGGTGCGTGTTCTGACGGAAGCGCTTGCCGCACACCTGGCAAGGAAACGGCCGCTCGCCGGTGTGGACCCTCTGGTGAAGTGCAACTCCGGAGGAAGACACAAACAGTTTGCCACAGATAAGACACTGGTGGGCTTTGGGCCGCTTCCCGGTGGTGCACCGCGGCCGCCCGGGGCCTGAGGCGAAGTGGCTCAGTCTGTGGAGTCGCAGGTTGGCAGCAGAATTGAGCTTCTTCCCGCAAATATTACAATCCAGGCCCCCCCGCACGAGACTGGCGGAATCTCCCGAGTCGGTCTCGGCTGTGGTCGAGGTGGAGGCCACCGAGGTCAGGTCTTTGCCCAACTCTGCCTGGTCGTCGGTTCCTTTGCCCGCTTCGTTCCCCGGGTCGGCCTGCACCAGCGTGGGGTGCTGCTCCAGAAGGTGGGCGTTCCGTTGCCTCATGGTCAGGAAGCCGGCCTCACAGTAGGGACATGGGAAAGGGGCCGGAGCCCCCGGGTGCTGGGTGTAGCGGTGCGCCGCCAACTTGATGGGCCAGCGGAAGGTGGCGGGGCAGTCTTGGCAGCACAACGTCGCAGCGCTGCCGTGCAGCAGGCTGTGCTGGCGGAGGTTGGAGGACTGTGAAAAGGAGCGGTGGCAGACGTCACAGTGGTACGGCCGCACGCCAGAGTGGATCAGATTGTGCCTCATCAGATTGGCAAGAGACGAGAAGGTCTTGCCGCAGTCAGAACACTGGAAGGGACGCTCACCGGTATGAATGCGGATGTGGTTGCGCAAGTGGATCTGCTTCTTAAAAGACTTGCCACAGATGCCGCACATGAAGCTGCGCTCAGTGACGTGGGACTTGCGTCGGTGGTGAACGAGCTGCAGCTGGGAGGGAAAGGTCTTGGAGCATGAACGGCAAGAAAAGGACCCTTTGACGGATGATGCGGATGATGCAGCTGAAGCACCAGTGTCGTCAGGGGGAGCATGGTTTGTAGCCAAGTCAGACTTGGTGGCATCCTTCACCTGCTGGGCGTCAATGGTGTTGGCTTCAAGTGGGGCAGTCACCTCCATGGTGTTGTCCTCCCCTTGCTTTTCCACTTCACCTCCTACCACTGTGCTCTGAGAACTCTGCATTGGCTCTTCCACCATTTTTTCCATCTCATCTTCTGAGAGAGGGGCCAGCAGGTTGCCCTTTGCCTCATCAGTGAGAGAATTCTTCTCTCTCGCTCTCCGTAGGATGGCAAGTGCAGTGAGAGACGCTCTTATTGGAGCAGAGGACTGCAGGGGAAAAAAAACAAGCACATGCCAAATTAAAATCACATACTAACTTGAGGTTTGCGGACGCAATTGTGTGTGGGGGGGGTATGCTTATATTACTACCATGGAGTAAGGGGCGGGTCTGTCACATGCATCGCGGTTGATGTGGGTTCTGCGGTGGTAGAGGTACTTGGTCATGTTGGTGAAGGTTTTGTTGCAGAACTGACACTTGTGAAGAGGATCTGCGATGTGGGACTTCCTGAAAGACACCGGGAGAAAAAGATGAAACAGACAGAAAAAGAATCAAAAGGTCATATCGGCCGTCTGTTGTTCACAGTGATGCGGACCGCTGTGGTGTTTACCTGTGCATGATAAGAGTCATCTCAGTGGTGTAGCCATTGCCACAGTCCACACACAGGTACCTGGCCACGCCCGAGTGTGTGCGCATGTGTGTCTGCAGTGACGTCGCCTTCTTGAACACCTTGCCACACTCCGGACATTCGTGCGTGCCCTGCTCGTGCACGCGCTTGTGAGCAGCCAGCCGGTTGACGGAGGTGAATGTGCGGTTGCAGAGCTCACACTGTTGGGACTTGGCCCAGACTGCCGCTTTCTTTTCCACTACTCTAATCCTAACGTCCTCCCCCTTCTCCGCCGTCTCTTCCCTCCCTCGCACCTCCTCGAAGCCACTCATGACGCCTGGCTCTCCACTCTCCTTGTCCTGACCCAGGAAGTGCTCTCCCTGGTGCTGGAGGAAGTCCTCCGGGGTCTGGAAGAGAAGGGAGCATTCTGAGCACTCATACGGGTGGATGACCACCACCTCTGTTGGCTGCTGCTGCTCCTGGACACTGGGGGCCAACCTTAACTCCAGTCTCTGGTCCCCGTTCTCCAGGACCCCCAGCTTTCCCGAAGAGCCTCGGCCCACTGCAGGCAACAAAGGGGGCAGCTTGGAGCGCCGTTGACCGGGGACTGTGGAGTTATCCGCCAGGGCTTGAGCAGTGAGAATCTGCAGGTGCATGGTGGCAGAGCCAGGAATGGCCGTCACTGGAGGCAGCAGGGAGGAACGGGAGGATGCTACAGATTTGGACTGAAGTTTATTCTCTTGCTGTTGCTGCTGCTGCTGCTGCTGAGCGAGTACCTGGAAAAGACACAAAGACACGTACAAACCTTAGAACCTGTTATCATGTTCTTATTCAATTCCTTTGTTGTGAGGTGTTTACGATCCCGAGTACCTGTGCCAAGATCTCCCCGGCCTGCTGCTCACTCAGTACGTAGTTTTGCATGTTGTTCAGGGGAGTGATGGTGCCATCAGGCTGTAGCACATACTCCTGTAGCAAGGGACAAGAAAAAAACATGGCTTGTTATATTTTCTACAGAAATTAAGCAATGTTTGATAATGGCTCTCAATTTAGAAGAGCAAAGATGCGGACAGTTCAGCGTCGTCACTCTGATTCATGTCTTCTAAAAGAGGTGTCTGCGACACCCTTTCAAACTAGTATTTTCTAGAATTACAGTGCGGTTGCAGCAAACAGATCTGCACTGTCGACACAACAGAGAGACTCTCGAAGACAAATGTTTCCCTTTGAAGCTATTTGAATGTGTTATTGAGAATAAGGGCCTGACCCAAGTGAAATAAAGGGAAGGTCAAAAACTGCAATGTTACTTTCAGATTTTGAGCTGTGCCTGTGAATGACTCAGCACAGTGGAAGGTTTATGTGTACATTTCAGCTGTTACCAGATTAACTGATCCGATTTACAGTTGTTACAGTGTCAGCTTCACTTTATAATGAAACTCGACTCAGTATTATTACATGTCTGTCTGTCGGTCGGTAGGACGCACACAAACTCTACTTTGATAGTCTGGGGAAACTCCCAACAAAGATGACAATGCAGTTTACATTGCACATAAATCTAGTTCCAGGAAATGAATGGGTCTGCAAATACAACCTACATCATTAATAGCGTGGCCCGATATACATACTGTATTTATCATTGTTACAGCTCAATAAAAAGCTTTTGGTACGACTAGTCAATTTAGGAAGCAACTTAACTAATTGTTGCTGTGTCGAGTGAATAATGTAGCACCAACTGTTGAAAAATTGGTCCAAGAACTGCACCAGTCATTTTGTTAATTATCAACAATACTGACAATGACAGAAAGACTACTGTAGCGTTCATGTCGTACAAACGTTAAATTATTTCTACTTTCCAGATAAGAAAAAATATGTTTTACAGTTTATACAGTTCAATAAATCTCCCTTACCACAGTCTCTGTGTTACTGTGTGTACTGCTCCTACTGTGGGTCCGCCGGTGCTCCAGCCAGGTATCAGGCGAGTCAAACAGAGCCAGGCAGTCGAGGCACTGGTACTGAACAGCTCCAGGCAGCTGACCCTCAGACCCTTCCTCTGTTTCCAAAACCTCACACAGCTCTGGAGAACGGTCATAGACACAGACAGTCAGTGTTGTTTCTTTGTCTTAGTATAACTAGTAGCTATTCAAACAAACAACAGCCCTTATAAAATAAACACAATCAAATCTCTCACCTTGATGCTCCACCTCCATCCCTGCCTCTCTCATGTGCATCTCCTGGTGCTGCAGCAGTTCCTCGGGGTTCATAAGTAGAGCCCCACACTCCAGACACTGGTACTGCTGGGTTTGCCCCATCTCTGCGACACCCTGGAAGGTCATGACCTCCCCCACCTCCCCTTCTCCCTCTTGGCCAGTGTGGATCTGCTGGTGGATCAGCACATCCTCAAGGGTGTTGAAGAGCTGGTGGCACTCGCTGCACATATACTGGTGCTCCACATACATGCCCTCTGCCTCCTCCTCCTGCTGCTCGGCCATGCTGGTGCTCTGTGTGCTTGTGTGTATTAAAATGTGTGTTTGGTCTTATGTATTGTGCAAGTGTCTCATGAAAGACGATGTATGAGAGGCGACGAGAGGCTGGACTGAAACTTCAGTGCGTGTCCAATCAATTACGGTCTGTGTCAGAGCACACCTATGGTCAAAAAACAAAAACATTAAAAAAAAGCATGTTAAACTTGAACGTATCCACATTAAATGAGCAATTGTGTAGCATCAAATGATGAATTCATGTAGTCAGTGTTTCTTTCATTAACATTTGTCATCAATGTATTCAATAAAAAAAGTCCCAGCAGTGTCTGCACAGATAATATGGAACCGTCCCGCAAACAAACATCGCAATGTACAGCCGTTAGCTAAGCGGAGGCCCTCCAGTGCTAACAGACCAACCGCCATTGAGCAGATCCTCACTAATCTTGGTCCGATTCTCCACATAAACGTGGCTCTTATCTTTGTTTACAGTGTGTGATAGCATACGGAGAGCTGTTGGCGGCGCTCCCTCCGATATTGCAGACCTGTTTCTCGGCACCGCGGTTTCCTGACGGCGGCTCCCCGGTTCGTCTGGCGGTCCGTCAGGCGGCGCTACCCACTTTTCCCCGAAGCTCTCCGGCTGCGACGGCGGGCCCTTCTTCCCCTTTGGCTCTCATTTACTCTCGTTGGACGATCCCGCGTGTGCTCGTCGCCCTTCGTTCACACGAAGCCGCGCGCCTTTTTTGTTGGTCCCGCGACACCGTCTGTGGCGTGGAAATGCTGAAATGTTAAACAGTGTCCGTGGGAAATCGCATTTCATTGAGTGAAATTAAACGTTTGCCCGCTGATCGCCTCCATTCGTGTGACACAAAGTCCAACCCAATGCGGTAGTGTCGACGTTTCCGGATCTCTGATTGGACGAACTGACTGTCAATCACAAACTATGCTTTCCTGCTGGGCAATGTAGTTTTTTGACGAATATTAGCGACCCCGCCACCATGATCAGAATAAGTTATGCTGACACACATATTGTTAATAGACAAGATATATAAATAGACTCTGTTAATTAATATTCTTATCCCGCTTCAGCGCCATCGAGGTGTTACGAATCACAACTGTCATTATTGTACATTTGAGTCCATATTTTCGTGAGTTTGAAGACCGCCAAAGAACTCGCTTTCCCAGCAACGCTTGCGAAGCTTTACGTCGTTGTGCGTAAACGCTCCAGTCCAGTCCCCCGTCCCCCCCACCATCACCGTTCTACAGAGGAAGAAAGGGGGAGACGGGCGACCTATACAGAACGCTGTAAGTGTAGTTTATATTTATCTCGAATATTAAAACACACTTCTATAAAAGCTTGAGTTTGTGCCGGTCTGGCTTTTGTTAACGTTCCACCTTGCCCCGGCTTTAGTTCACACAAATATGAGCGGCAGCGGGCGGCCCAGGACCAGCTCCTTCGCTGAGCCTCCCGGAGCTCCCGGATCCGCTGTAGCCGGCGCCGGATCAGCGGCAGCCGGCGGAAGCTCGACAGGAAAAACTGGGGCTTCACAAGCCAGTGGAAGCAGCTCGACGAGCTTTGGGAATTTGAAACTCCCCAGTAAGTATATATACATATATAGAATCATGAGCTCACTTTATACGTTCTCATAAAGGCTCGTGCTGCACGTTATTTGTAGTTAAAGGTGTCTTGAGGGTACTTACTGTCGATCTTTTTCGCGGAGCAGCAAGCTGCTAGCTGGTTAGCTAACTTAAGTTAGCTGTCCAGCTAACGGGGGCTGTGTTTTTCATTAAGGAACCAGTGCGATCCTTTTATCGCACAGCTAACATCATCGTTAGCTGCTGGTGGCGACATTTGAGCTAAGCTGTTGGTGTTTCGGTGGTAAATAACGTTATGTACATGTTTTCGGCCACATTACCGAACCATTATTTTTGCAACCCAAGAATAGAGTTGTGTGTTCACCGACGGTCTAATATATTCGTGATTAATATCGGATGTAGAAGCTAGCTAGCTTGCTAACGTTTGGTGAAGAGTGCTTCAGGTTTCGTTAAATGATGAGGTCTAACTTTTTTTAGGCGTCGTCCTCGGTTCAGTCTGATCTTGCAGAGAGAGTGACAAACCAGGGTTGTGAGACTGTACGCCGTGTGGTAGCCTGAAGAAATGGAAATTATGATCTTTAAAAGTATCCCAAACTACTGAGTTCCAAATTCTTACTAGCCAACATGTTGTGACCTTACCTTAACATAATCTAACTACTGCATTAATGCATATATGAAAGCATCAATGCATGGTTGTACAGCTTGTCCAGTACATACATGCACCTCAGGTCATCTTTGACCAAGAAAATGAGAAATCTAGATTAGTAGGATTGGTAAACTTTTATTTGGCAAATTGCGTGTACAACCATGTCGGCACCCTTTTTAAAGTGGAACACTATTTCTAAATGTAATAACTGTCCAACTTGGTTGGGGACATTATTCCTTGAGGTATCATGTCTACTTTTACGCTGATGGTTGAACATACTCACTGTGTTGACACCTCTACTGGAAATCCTGGTTTGCCAAAAGCAAAGTCCCTCCAGTTGGTTTTGCTGGTGTGATGACAAGAACTTGCAGAATGCTCAGGGGTCATGTAGCTGTGCAACGGTAGCAGTTGGCTGAAGATCTGTAGGGTTGGACAGAGGTGTGCAGAATGACAGACTGTGAGAGATGGAAGAAAATAGCATCACAGCTTTTATGTCAATCAGCATTTTCAAAACAGAAAAACAAGTTATTTGGGTCCTAATAGAGCATAATACTGTGTTTGATCAATAATTGATTTTTAGAACAAGAGAAATGACTACCAAAGAAAATTAATGTATGTCAAAGATCAAAGTCGACTCATGCTGCTTTGTAGTAAATCAGCAGATCTTCATCAGGTGATTTGGCTCATTCATATCCATTGCTTTGGAATATAAGCTCACTTTTCTCTTCCATTTTCCCTCAGTTTTTATAATGCCTCAGTTTTGGTCATCAGGATATTCTGCATTCTGTGAAAGCATAGTTCTTGTGTCAGAGATGCCGTGACCCTGCAGAAACAACACAGAAATGCTGTTTGACTACATTGGTACTAAATCTGAAAACATTCAGACCGTCAGAATATTTTCACAAACAAAACTACGCCCTCTAAAGTGGATCATACATGGCCAAAACTGAGCTTGAGGGAGGACGATGTCTGCCTGCTCACCCATGGTCAAATGTTGTGTAGCAGTAATATTAAGGTCACTTTCTGCTACCTCTACTCTCACTGGGATTTTTCCAATACTGCCAGTCACACAAGACAGATGTCATTGTAACCTCTGTTTACTGATTTGATCAATACCTTTAGTGCAAAAGTAAAGGAATAACTGTTCTTTATTAACAAGTTTCATTAACAAGCCACAATTTAATCACTACTTAATACACATTCAGTTGTCTGACAACAGAAAGAGAAAAACATGTCAACAGGAACCACTTGATGGTGTCTTTGACAAATTAAAAGACACTATAAATCATTATTGAGAGCAAGAGATGACAAGGACCAATGAAAAAAAAAAATAATCAGTTTGGCTGATCAAAGCCTTTAGGGATAATGCCAATCATTGATATAAAGGGATTAGAACTAGCCAAACAAATGCAACGTATGCAAATCATTCTTAGGTCTTGGTATCGTTTAAAATTATTTGATACAAATGTATTGCATGAGTGTAAATAGCAATACCAAAACAGTATTTTTTTCAATACCATATTTTGTGAGATGTATGCCTTTTCCACCCTACAAAGCCCCTTTTTCATTTTAAATTAAGTGTCTCAATTTGGCCTAACTAAAACAATCAAATATTGAATTAGTCTGATCAAGTATTCAATGAATCTACACAGCTTTTGATAATATGTGCAAAGGACACATTACAGTTTGTATCTAAAAAAAAGTTTAATACTTAGCCTCAATGCCTGTTCTACAGTGTGTTCACGTATGTGAAATAGGGTCGGACGATTCTTTCTAAATTGATATTGTCCAATCGTGGTTACTCAAGATTCGATCATCATGGGCCAGCAGTGTAGCTCAGCATCTGACGAAGCCTTGAAATAATAAAACCATAAACTTCCTGCAATTTATAAAAGAGTGTGAACATTTTATTAAAATCATTTAAAAGGTTCTTTAGTATTACAATTTAAATCATTCATAACTACGGCTCTACCAAATAGTTTGAAGCTTCATAACGCTAACTTGACATTTCAGTCATGATTAATAGCTTACAGAAACATTGTGCAATAGTCCGTCTTCTTTTTGCCTACCTTCCTTCACACTCTCATCCAAACACGGAGGAAGCGACGTGGCGCTCAGTCCATATCTCGTAGTTGTCCCTGCCCAAAAAACAAAATTTGTTGAAGAAAGATGGATGTAATAATTTCCACTATTTATATATTTTTATCTAACAAGATATCTTTTTTTAGCCTTCAGCCTTTCCCCCAAAAATATTTTTTCTCTGTGGTTGCACTTCCAGGGAGGTCCTCATCTGTATTAACAGGGCGATCTAGCAGCAATCTATATTACATTTTATATAACCACAATAATACAAAATCATATTTCCCCCTTTTTTTTTTAGGGTTATCACATCACAAAATATGACGACAGACATTCAAAGCTTCATTTGAAAACATCAATCAAATAACACTGGATCGGCCTATAATCGTATCCATATTGTTAACTGGAGGCAGAGCAAAGTTTTGGTGAGCAGGTATTTGGGGACAGCAAACTGGTTTTAATGAATTAAAAATTACTCGTCACTTGTGCTCCTCCAATAACATCTCTAAATGCATAGCAGGGCTCAGATGCTAGAGTATATTTTAATACATGTTGAACATCCTTTTGCACCATTTAGTTGCCTCTGTCCTGCCTTTTAAATCCTGAACTAATGCAGCGAGAGAGAGATCGACTCTTGGCAAGGTGCCAAGAATCGGCAAGCCACGCAAGCATAATCTGTTAAAGCGACGTAACGTAAACATTTACCCGAATGTACATGCATTTCGCCATGTATTTATTAATGACTTAGTTATATGTCCATGTACTTTGTACTTTTGTAATATGGGATGTTCTCAATAAAGTTCATGAAAACTCAGCATTTCCTCTTGCTGCAGCCACCTGTAATACTGCCCCATTTTGAGAAATACTGACTTAAAGGAAACATGGTGTTCATTTGTTTTAATAACAACCACAAAGTGCACGTTTTGTCACTGCAATGTATTTTTCGTGGCTTTTGGAAGAACATTTCCAGAGCCTCTCGATATGCTCACCTGCGATAGTGCCACACTAAACGCACGACCATGTAGAGGCAGAAATGACATGCCGTTGTGTAGATAAGATACGCCCCCCTAATATAATGGTAGGGGAAACGCTGGATACTGATCTAGTGGAACTGACCTTGTTAATGTCACGTAGACGCTAGCTAGCGTGGGAACATTTGTAAAGAGTTGCTTGAAATGTTCTGATCTACGTTTTTAGGCGTTCTCGGTCTAGTCTGATCTTGCACAGATAATTTTTGACAAACTAGAGTTGCAATACTATACATTGTGTGGTAGCCTTGAAGAAATTTAAATTAAAATCATAAAAGTATCCCAAGGTACTGAGTTACATATTCTTATCATATCATTATGAAATGCAGTCTCTCAGTGAGCCTCTGACTCATGATTACGTGCTAGGACAATTACGGATATCTCTGGCCTCATGTTACCGTACTTGTAAATGATCCCATTCCATGCAATGTGATATAGATGTAACATTTTAAATATTGGATCAGCATCTGGTTTATGTCAATGCCGAAGAGATGACTGCATTGCAAGAGCACCATCTTGAGTCTGTTTTTAAAAAAAAAAACAAGAGTAAAACTTCAATAGTTGTGCAGTCTTTCTGAACAGAAAATGTATGGACCATCCAGAGTTATTTGTAATGTATGTACAAATATTCAGATTGGCATCTTTTATTGTGGGGGAGGTGAAACGTTCAGACGTATGGATTAAAAGGCAACCATAGCCATGGAGTTATTTTTATCCAAACCACACCCAGTTTAAACCATCATCACTCAACATCCGGCAAAGTGCCGTTATTGTTCCTACAGGCCAGGGGTATTCAACTAAAAGAGAGAATTCCCTCATGCAAAGGTCCAGAACATCAAAAAATGTCAAATTTGTGCTGTGTATTAACATCTTTATGTAGTCAACAACTGACTGTAAAATTAAATAAAGTTCAATTAATTAACATTTAAACTATATTTAATATTACAGATTTCCTTTAATAATTATAAGTAATAGATACACTCTAATAATACATACATTACCCTCTCCTATTTCAAGATATATTTGACTATATAAATTAAATGAATAAATTAAATAACTAATTTTAGAAAATTAATTTAACTGAATTGTTATGCAGCTTCAAATTCAGTTTATTCGGGCATCTAGTGATGTCAATCAAAAGAGCCAAGATATTATATCCTTGTTTTCTAAAAAGAGAAATGTGTGTGTGCATGGACTTCATCTGTGGTTATTAAACCACTTGTTCAGCTCATTTCTCCTCTCTGTTCACATTATTGTTGGTCAGTTAATTCATGTGTTAGGATTCAGATCATATTAATTCATGTTAGGATTCTGATCATATTAATTCATGTGTTAGGATTCTGATCATATTAATTCATGTGTCTTTTGGAGCGCCAAGTGTAAATAATAATAGAAATAACTTCTGACTCACAGACGTTTTCCAACTAACGTGTCTCTCCTGTCGCTCCCGTGTGTGAACATCTCACTCGAGTCGAGGGCGGTGCTTAACGCAATACACACATGTGATTGGTCGAGTAGGATCACGTGAAGGGATTTACAAGGCATGTGATTACTCTGTATGTTTCCTGGACCGCTGAACGAGAGCCGTAAAGGCAGGAAAAGCTGCGCCGGTGAAATAGAAGCGATCCATCAACAATTCATAATTTGGTAATAATTGTTTTTTGGTCCAGGGTCAACGACGTCTGGGTCCGGACCGCGGTCCGCCAGTTAGTGATCCATGCTATAGGCCAAAAATTATAAAATAACTGTTGTAATTTATCATGCACTTGCTAAGTTTTTTTATTTTATTTAAAAATGTGTTCAAGATTTGCACTTATCAACAAGCTCCAAGCTGATTGCTTATTAGTGTGGGTGTGATTATCTTACTCATCAGGCTTCCGTTGATGTATTAGAAACCAAAGCTCTTCACTGACAGCTGGGCAGAGTGCTCATTTTTGCATTCATTATTCAAGGGACTATCATGCCACAGCTGCTCCATATTTAATGTGCTCCCCTCTGACTTAACTTGTTTCAAAAGAGTGTGAAAGTGACGCTAAAAGGAGATACAGAGGAACATTGTATTGTGGAGCAGAAATAGAGGATGCAGGAATGTGCAGCAACCACACACTGATCTCAAAAGCTGCTGACCTGAGGGCTGAGATCAGATCTAGGCCAATCATGTGGATATGATATCGGCTGCTGTTTATTGATAAAAGTGAAAAGGGTTTGTGCTGGTAAATTAAAGTATATTGTTGTCTTTTGTCACCAAGAATCAATTGGAGATGGGAATCTAATTTGTAATTGTTTTTTATACAGAAATAATAAGCCGTTAATAAAGCCAAATTACTTTATTTTATTTAGCAATTTATGGGAGAGACCAAAATGCTTCTATATCTGACTCCATTTTGAGACTTGGAGACCTACTAGAGATCAGGAGGGGTCCTGTTGAGACAGGCGAAGTGAGCAAGCCCGGGAAATGGTAGCACTTCTGGGTGTGCTACTGTCCACGCAATTTTTTATCACAGGCTCTGACAAGCCTTTTGGCAATGGGCCTCTTCTCGGCTGCTCTTCCCCTCCCGGTGTCATTGCTTCTGGTGCCGATTTGTCAAATCATTCTTGACCCAAAACGAGCACAGGCATAAAGCACTGAGCAGCGACTTGACCCTAACTAGAGCTGTCAGTTACTCTTAGATCTTAAATATCTCATTTCCACAAGGTCAAACTTTCTATTGAAAATGGTAATGTATGTACCTATATTTTAGTTTAAAAAAAATCATAATGCCAAATATAAACATAACCATAGGATAGTCTACTTATAACATGCTATTCAAAACCTGTATAACTTTTGTATGAACTTTAATACCAACAGAAGATCTACAACGTTATAATAACAAAAAAATGCACAAAATACAACTATGTGCTCAACTGGCTGTTACACAAAGATAACAAACTTATACTTGGGTTAGGTGTATGTTAATGGAATGTGGACATGAGCTCGAACTGTGATTAAGACTGTAGATCGACACAGAGACAAAGGTTAAACCTGCAATCGGCATGCGTCAGCGCTCGTCACTCGACCTGGCTTCCAGACTGTTGTGCTGAATTGGGTTGAACGTGGGTTGCTGGGATATGCTCCAGGCACTCATATTTGCAATGGGAATTGAATGTTAATGGACTCTGCCAAAAATGTGCCATATGCTGGAGATATTTGGCCAGTTAAGCAAAGAATCTGGCTGCGAGTAAAACTTACACAAATCCCATCCCTTAATGTATTTGTTTATCACATGAGTAATATTGTGTTTGCAATACTTTGGTGGTGATTCGTCTTTGACAGTGGTCTCATATGAAGGGGTCTAGCTCAGGCTGAGTGCGGCCTCTGTAGACCTGCATCATATTTGTGTCTCCAGTATGAGAGGGGTTTGGGCTAGCTTCACCCAGGGGACTAGTAGGAAAGGGCTGTGGGAACTATCGGCAGCTCATTACCAGCCAGCGGAGTGCGTCTGGGGAGCCACCACATGGGTCACAACCATTTAGAGAAGATGTTTAACTTCTGTCTGAGAGACACTGGTTTAAAGGTTATGTCACTGTTTCTCGCATGTCTAAACATCACTTCATCCATGAAAATGATGGTGCTTTTTCATGATGGGATATTTGTACGTTTAAAGTTTTCAAATATAAGCTGTGTAACTGTGGTGGGAAGCCACAGTGAGCATTTTGATCATAGGGTCTTTTTAAAAAAGGATAATTGTGCTCTCGTCCACAGGAGACAGTGGCAAGGTGACGACGGTGGTAGCCACACCCGGCCAGGGCCCTGATCGCCCACAGGAAGTGTCCTATACAGACATAAAAGTTATAGGAAATGGCTCCTTTGGGGTGGTCTACCAGGCTCGCCTCATTGACAGTCAGGAAATGGTGGCTATTAAGAAAGTTCTCCAAGACAAGAGGTTTAAGGTATGTTTACACAGGCTTATGGTCAGATGATTACAGTGAAGTTGTAAACTGTGCTTCTGCAAAGAAGGTTGTGATGCTTTTATGACTATTAATGACATTGAATTTTTCCTTTCTTCATTTCAGAATAGGGAGCTGCAAATTATGAGGAAATTGGACCACTGCAACATTGTGAGGCTACGCTACTTCTTCTACTCCAGTGGAGAGAAGGTGTGTATGCAGTGACTTGACATGTTATACGCCGTAGTAATCAAGTTTCTTGATGAAGCACTCGGCCTCCACACCCAGCCAGTCATCAACGATGATTCATAGACATGTTTTAGACAAGTTGATCCGGGTCTTTAATGAATGGGCATTAAATTCACACCCTTAGGTCAACAACTTTTCAAGTACTTTGTTGAATTGCTCAGGTTTTTTTTGTGGCTTAGCTTTTGCTCTTAGAGTATCAGCATCTGAGAAAACATGGCTGATCCTTAACCTCTAATCTGTACGCTTTAGAAGATCAAGATGCAGTTTTATATGTAAACCAAGTGCATTTGTCATTGTATTTTATCTCAGCTGCTGTACAAATGTATCATTTTCTATAATGAAAGATTTGTAAAGTTTATGAATTAAGTATAACATTGCTATGAACCTGAAAATCCGTCCTGTATTTGAGTCTGATGTTGACACTCGTATGTACTTTAGCAGTAATTACTATGGCAGACTAACTGTTTACACTCATAATTATAGATCTGTTGTATTGTATATGTGTTAATTATGTCAATACGTTGTATCAACTGTACATGTTTATCAATCATGGTTTGCTTCAGATATTCGGCGCTAACAAGTGCAAAGCTTTCATGTTTCATGTTCTTTAGAAAGCCATCTTCAATCATAACCCTAACCATTGCATAGAGCTACAATAATTATGTTTTGTTTTCTTACTCAGCCCCTGTACTACCAACATATTTAATGAGATTGGTTTGTTTCATAGTTCATGTTCCTCCTCTAATTGTACAGTCCTTTTTCTTTTTTTCCTTCTTTCCAGAAAGATGAGGTGTATTTGAATCTGGTGCTGGATTACGTCCCTGAGACGGTGTACAGGGTGGCTCGGCATTTCAACAAAGCCAAGACCACCATCCCCATCATCTATGTTAAGGTGGGCACACATAAAGATTATACACACACATACACAGCTGGGTGTGCATGTGGGCTTTAACCACACGGCTGCAGGCATCAACGGGTTGATTCAAGTCAGTCATTCAGGGATGACATACTTCATTTCTATATGTATTATAAGTGAAACGTGCTGTTGTAATCATAAATGGAAATGTATGATCTGGTCTTTCTTACCAGCATCCCACAATGCCTGAAGAGATTATTTGTTCACCCTTGTCTGTTCTTTAAAAAAGATGAGAAAGGAAATTAAGAGGACATTCTCTGGATTCATTTTGGCAGTGATGTGGGATTAATGCATCTGAAATGCATTCCAGCTGCAACTGATGATGCTGCATGCATTTGTTAGTGGGAACCTCTGACATCCAGACTGTGGAACATGTACTGCTTTATAGAAAACACACGGATGACTCAATCACAGCTCTATTTGTTAGGAAAGCAGATGCTTTGCAAGTTGCAGATTGTTCCTATTTGGCAGAGATCTGTGCTCTTGGTGCTTTCATGGTTAAAAATATACAACTGTAAATACTTAATTCTAAAAATACGAGTCTGCTACTCTGGCATAAAATAGCTCTCTCACTCTATGTCAAATAATAATTGGCATTCGATTTAGATATTTCATCTTGGTCATTCAATCGAGTTTAATCAGTCATTGAGAATTTCGACACAAATTTAGTGGGAAGTAAAATTATAATTGTGTTCAGTAATTGCCTGTGGATGTAAAAAGCAACAAAGTATTTTCCTGTTTGTTTTTCACAGACAGCTCACTGTTAAAGGATTAAAAGCAGAAAGGGGAAGATGGTCCCAGGGGAATGAATCAGTTTGCAATGCACTTGGTTCCCTGTTTTAAAAGGGAGCTCGTTTTAGAGAGTGTTTGTGTTCACTGTCTCCAGCAGCAGAGAGGACGTTATAGCTGTCTCATGGCCCATTTCCCTTCCTCAGCCTGCTGCGCCCCTGTGGCTCTGAGAGGCATACTGAGCTCTCTCCTCTGTCACCCCTCCGTCCTCCAGCGACACACTTCTATCACAGCCTGTCTGGGGGTCTTCGCTCCCCCTCCCTGTCCCCTGGGTCTTCATACCTCTCATTGTTTTCTTCTTCCTCACCGGTCTCCTCCTCTTCTCTCCCCATGCCCCCTTTTTAACATCACCTCTCAGTTATCATGTTCTCTGTAATCATTTTGTAATCGGTGGCCAGCCTGCTGTCACTGCATCATAATAATGGTGATGAGTGATTTTTCATTTTAAGACGCTTACGGTCTGCATTTCACAGACACATTAAACACATACATACTTAACTGGCTGTCGAGAATGACATCATTGACCTAGGATGTGTAGACAAATGTCAAATAGTGGTTGGATGAAGATAGTTGCACATCTTCAGGGAGGATTTCTCACCCCAATGTTGTTTTGTTGTAGAAACTCGGCACTGCAGGCTGCGTCAGACACCACACAGCTGCGTCTTTCATCACGCACCTACCTAAACCGTGCACCCAAAAACACAATCAGGGCACATATTGAAGTGGCTGGCACATGATGAAAAACCTATTCACACACACATAAATCCCTTTCACACAGCCAGCTAATGTCTGAATTAATGCTTTTCTTAAATTTAATGTGTTATTCTTTTTATTTCTTTCAGAAGCATTTTCTCTCGCCTGTTGTAGGCAGTAGTTTTAGTTAGAAATGTATTTTCTATCTGATTTCAGGCTGCTGGGAGATCTATAAACTAAAAGTAGGGTTGACCTCTCATAATGTGTCAGTTTAACCTAAAATGTAATTCAACTTACAGCTACAACTTAATTAGGATTAATCATTTTCAATAGGTTAAGCTGCCCATCATGTTTAGACCTTTATCCAGGTTGTTATTTAAATTATTTATTTCATTGAGAATTTGTGTGGCATACTGCTTGGATTGATAATTTAAGGCCATATTGTTCCGACTAGTTTTCCGTGATATTTTCATACTTACTGGCCTGATGATTATTAACATGAGAACTGGGAAAAGACATGAAAGTGGTGACATTTGGTATCCTCAAATTCATCTATGCTCTCTCTCTCTCCCCCCCTCTCCCTCAGGTATACATGTATCAGCTGTTCCGCAGTCTGGCTTATATCCATTCCCAGGGCGTGTGTCACAGAGACATCAAGCCCCAGAACCTCCTGGTGGACCCAGAGACGGCCATCCTCAAGCTCTGTGACTTTGGCAGGTCAGTAACAGACTCTGCCTCTGGACGTGTCGCTATTGTTCTTTCCATTGTTGTTACTGTCTGTGTCTCAGCGTGCGTGTTTAGTAGGCTGTCTATTTGTGTAGCCATCACTTTCTCAGCCTTGACTTTCCCTGTTTTTTTTACCTCTGACTGCTGACAAGCTGTGGTTTTGTGAAAACAGACGCACTGAGAACTGGAACGTTCACGTTGACTGGCATTCCCCTCCTGAACTGTCTTTTTCTGCTTCATTTCCATTTTACCGCCTTCTAGTGCGAAGCAGTTAGTTCGGGGGGAGCCGAATGTGTCCTATATCTGCTCACGGTACTATCGTGCCCCGGAGCTAATTTTTGGTGCCACCGACTACACGTCCAACATTGACATCTGGTCGGCCGGCTGCGTGCTGGCCGAGCTGCTGCTGGGCCAGCCCATCTTCCCTGGGGACAGTGGCGTGGACCAGCTAGTGGAGATCATCAAGGTACAGTAGTGATGCTACAGGCTGGAAGCCAACTGTTTGCACAAGCAGCTAGATGAAAGGAGACATGGTCTAAAGTTTGAAATTTGAATCTGCAGTCAGTCTTGGCTTTGAGCATTTGTAAGAACTATTGTGAAAAACATCATACAATGTGTGAGTACTTGTATTTAAATATAGTATTTGAATACATTTAAGAGAACAATGCAAAAGGACAATGCACTTAATATGATAAAAGCTATTTGTGTGATCATCACCACTGACTATCCCTCCTCCACATCTTGTTTCCAGGCATGCAAGACATACCAATCATTGTGATTAATGATTTCATTTTTGTTTATTAGGTTCTGGGGACACCAACAAGGGAGCAGATCCGAGAGATGAACCCTAACTACACAGAGTTCAAATTCCCTCAGATCAAAGCACACCCTTGGACAAAGGTACGTTCCCACTACTGGAGAATATGAATCATGGATAGTTATCCGAACACCAGAATGCAGTTGTATTGTTTATATATTTCTGAAACAGCTTTTTTTGCCCTTCATAGGATGAGATAATCATGACTTCAAAATAAGGAACCAGAATTTGATGATTTATGTACTCATATAAAGACTTTCTGTTTTAGTTTTTAAAAAGTACTGTTGCTGCTGCCCAGTATTTCTTACTGTAGAGTAGATGAATAGCAATTTGACCATGTAATATTTCATGTGTTTGCTGAATAGTATCATGAATATTGTTTATTGTCCTGAACCAGATAATCAGACTTTGATGTTGTTCAGTCTGTTCTCTCTGAAGAGGTATAATAATCATAGAACTTGGATACAGTAAAACCCATGTATAATTTCACTCACTGGATTTTGCTGCAAAGAGCCGTGTGTGAGAGCAGGAGCTGTGCTTGTTGCTGTCTGACAGCAACTCACGTCTTGGATTTCCATTAACCTAAATCTCTCCCATCCGTCAGGTGTTTAAGCCTCGCACCCCGCCAGAGGCCATCGCCCTCTGCTCTCGACTGCTGGAATACACGCCGGTGACCAGGCTGTCTCCCCTGGAGGCGTGTGCGCACCCCTTTTTCGATGAGCTGCGTCAGCCCAACACCCGCCTGCCCAGCGGGCGAGAACTGCCGCTCCTCTTCAACTTCAGTCCCGTTGGTCAGTTTACCTGCATGTCATTCTTTTTTTCATTTTGAGCTCTTTTTCTGTGTTTCTTGTGTTTGACTTGCGATGCAGCATTAGTATTTTATGTCTAATGAAACGTGTGTTTGGTTTTCTGCCCTCTCAGAGCTGTCTATCCAGCCCCAGTTGAACCCCACACTCATTCCTCCTCACGCTCGTGCACAGACATCGCCTGCCTCACATGGTGTGTATCAAAAAATATAAACAAATCTTACTTGTTTTCATTGATGGACCATATTTACTTGTGTATTTATTTGCCGGTTTTATCTGGCTGTTTGTCCTCGGAGCACAAGTGATTTTACAAAAACAATAAAAGTAACACAAGTGATCTCTCTCTCTATATATATATATATATATATATATATATATATATATATATATATATATATATATATATATACACACATAACTAGTCTGAACTTTAACGCAATCTGAAAAATAGCCTATGCCCAGACATTGAATGGCAGTAGCTGTTTTTTTCACATCTTTTTAAGAATATTACCGAAAATATGTTTTGTTTTTGCTATTGGGCACATTATAATCATTTGATAGGCCGTTAGTTATCGTCACTGAACTGTCTGTTATTTCTGAGGTTAGCCTGTGTTGGTGACACGTCCCTCTCTCCCCCTGCAGAGGGCAGTGTGTCAGACAGTACCGCCCAGCCCAGCTCAGCACCTGGATCCATCAACAACAGCACCTGAGCGTCCATCCTCTGTCATCTTTTCTTTTTGTCTTCACCCATTTTCCTTTTCTCTCCTTTGCTCTTCTCCCTCTCAACCTCCCCTCTGGCTCCAAACCCTTAAAATAGAAAAGAAATAACTATACACACCCACATAAACACTCGGCATTGCTATTTTCCCTGAATTTTAACCATTTCCAATAGAAAACACCTTCTTTGGCTGCCAGCTTTAGGAAGATGTGGGGGTTGTTTTTAAGGATATTTAGGTCGCCATGCTTGGGCTTAATATAAGCTGCAGTTCTAAGTCCACGCTGGCCCGTGTTAGAATAAGGAAACTTTACAATGGTTGGGATGTTTGGAAGTTGAGTCCATGTGATATGGATTTTCTGTATTATAATATACAATTGACTTTTATCCCTTTTTTACGTTCGTTTTATTTGCATTAGCGTATGTTGTGTGTGGCCGTGGTGCCATTGAATGACTATGGCCTGAATAATATTGACAATCATCCTGAGTGGATCAAAAATGGCACACTTGTAGTGTACTTGTTTGATCGTACAACACACTGTAGAATGTAGAGTAGTGGCTTTTCTGTCACTTTCTACCCTGAACTCTACTCAAGTATTGTCAGTTCACCCAGCCAAAGGCGAAACAAATGTGAAGAATTACTTTTAAATCTCCCAATTTGATACCAGACAGAAGATATTGGCGTATTTTTGGTTCATTTTAGAGAAGAGTTGGTTTTAAATTTTATTACAAATGAGGGCACCACAGCCTGTCTTTACAGTTTCTTTTTGAATATTAGCTCCTCAACTGCCTTTTTATGTGAATGGGAAGAAGCAGGGTGCACATTTACAGTTTCTTCAGTATAAGCTCATGTTTTCATTGGTTAAGCTGGAAACCAAGCAATTCATGTTAATTCTCAAATGAGTATTGCACATCTCCAAAGGGAGTAGAGCGGAAGCAAAGAGGCGAGTTGTGTCCCGTCCAGCCGTCAACATGACTTCACACAGAGGGAGCCATTGATGGGGGGCTCCAGCATCGAATACAGAAGCCTCAATGATGTCTCGCATGTCATAAACACAGTTGCCTAGCACTGTAAGGGGAAAAGTCACTTCAATAATTATGTCACTTTACGATGTTACGTTTCATATCGGCTTGATTATGTGAAAGAATCAGGTGCAGAGGGTACAGAGAGACTACTGGCCGCTCACCTGGCTCGTCGTTGTCATTTCAGCGAGTATACACAGTTATTGTTTGTGCAGGAGGACTCCGAATGAATTTTGTTTGGTTTGTGTGAGAGATTTTCTGAAACCCTCTTCGCTCATGTCCCTCATGTCCCTAACAGCCTGTGACGCTCATATCATGTTCTTCTTGGCCCGTGCGGGTGGTAGGAACTCATCGCAAAGTATTTACCCGGCCTAACGGTCCGCTGTCGGCATGAACCAGTTGTCTTTCTTCCACCACGCAAATGTGCATGTTCAGCCCAAGTTGACCACATTATATTACTTCCACTAATCTCAGTAATAATCAGACCAGAAATGATGCTCAAATCCCTGAAACCCAACTGCTTTTGGAGCCTCCCCTTCCATTCCTTTGTCCTCCTCCCTCTGCCTTCTGCTTCCCTCTTTCCTCCTCCTTTTTTCACTGCTAAACTGTAAATATCAAGTACCTTTTATTTTGTTATTATTGTTATTATATTGTTGTTCTTGTAATTTTTTTTTCTCTAGTAGACCGGCGCAGCAGCGGCCGGACTTTTTATCCTCAGTCGCAGTCTGTAAATACAATTTAATTTCAGTCCCTGGTTCAGGAGGGGAAAAACAGAACAAAATGTTTCATTTTTATTCTCTCTCCCTCAATTTCTCTCTTCAAGACTTTTCCGTTTTCCCCTTAAATGTTGACATAACTGTTTTTTATTTATTGTATTGTTTTATTTTATCAGGGGACGGGGGTGATCATTTATTTTCCACTTGGGTGGTACAATTGAGGGTTTAAAGTAGTTTCTTTCTTCTTTTTTCTTTTATTCCAAATTTGACTCCAGCAATGTCACATGCAAAACGATTTCACATCCAAGATACTGTACTGAGATCCAGACGTCGGTGTGTCCTTTCCAATCAGTGCTCTTGTGTGTATGCAGGTGCACATGCTAGCCAACGGGTGGAACTCCAGTTTTTCATTTAACTTCAATGTGAAGGAAATGTTACAAGCCTCTGGATCTATGGGGTTGTTTTGGGGGGGCACAGATCTGTGTGTGTGTGTGTGTGTGTGTGTGTGTGTGTGTGTGTGTGTGTGTGTGTGTGTGTGTGTGTGTGTGTGTGTGTGTGTGTGTGTGTGTGTGTGTGTGTGTGTGTGTGTGTGTGTGTGTGTGTGTGTGTGTGTGTGTGTGTGTGTGTGTGTGTGTGTGTGTGTGTGTGTGTGTGTGTGTGTGTGTGTGTGTGTGTGTGTGTGTGTGTGTGTGTGTGTGTGTGTGTGTGTGTGTGTGTGTGTGTGTGTGTGTGTGTGTGTGTGTGTGTGTGTGTGTAATGAATCTGTCTATTGACATGTATCATCTCCTGTGTCCGACCATCTCCTGTTGACGCTCACCGTGTGTGGTGTTGTATGAGTGTAACGGGTTTGTCCTGTTAGTACGGTGTGTATGCTTCACAGATACTTGACAAGTTTCTTGAGCACAGCTGCAGGGAATGTTTGTGTGTGTGCCGGCAGAACGTGGACATTATTCTCAGTACTCCTGACTTTTTCCTAAATGAAGAGCTGACTAAATGTGCTATTTTAATGTTTGTTTTCCATCTTCTGATCTGTCACACTTGGTTTTTAATTTGCTGTGACCCTGCTCTTTTATCACCATTGTCGGAGGGTAAAATGTCTTTGTTGGGAACAGAACGGTTGGATAAAGGAGATGATGAAGAGAGAGAGAGGGATGGAGGGAGAGAAACAGTTTTTGTTTGTTGGTATAAATAATTAAACTCATTAATAAAGTGATGAAACAGTTCCTGTCTCACATTCATGATTTAATTAAACCTGAATAAGTGAGCTATGTTTACATGAGCACAGTGGGATTTATTGATAGCTTACTTGTTCTTTGTATACAAAAACAAAGTTCTACATTAATGAGTTTAGTCAACTTCACATCGCACCCCTTTGCCCCAGTAGTACTGTAGAGATGCCTCATGAATTTTTAGATCGATGATGATAAGTGATTATCTTGTAGCCGGTTCCAATAAAATATCCAATAAGAACGCTATTGCAAAAATGGGATGAGAACAAATATCAAGCAGGAAGTTTTGACCAGTTGTGCAAAAGATTTTAAGATTCTTTACAGAACTTAAGTTAAAGTAATAATACTGTCATACAAAAGTGAACTTAATTACTAGTAAAAGTCCTGCATTTAAGCGTACTACTAATTGAAAGACTGGTAGGAGGCCCCGGGGAAGACCCAGGACACGCTGGAGGGATTATATCTCCCAGCTGGCCTGGGAACGCCTCGGGATCCCCCAGAATGAGCTGGTAGATGTTGCGGGTGAGAGAGAAGTCTGGGTCAGCCTGCTTGACCTGCTGCCTCCGCGACCCGACCCCGGATAAGCGGTGGAAAATGGATGGATGGATGGACTAATTGAAAGTACAGAGGCATTCATTAGCAGAATGTGTTTAAAGTAACCAAAGGTACATTTTTAACTATTGGAACAATTAAGACTTCTTCTTAATTATTCACCAGTAATATTTCATGTGTCCATACATTTCAGTGTAAAGAACACAATGCACACAGTGAGAGAAAAGAGCAAAGCAGCTGCTTTTTGCCTCAGGGCCTTCCAGAAGGTTAATCTGGCCTTGGTGCAGCAGAATATTCATAGTATATTTATTCAGGTGCTGTGCTTCAGTATATTTCTGAGATAACTACTTGAGTTTTTCAATTTAGTTTTTTTTCGTACAGTTCAAGGGCAAATGTTACACGTCTATTTCACATTTATTTGGCAGCTATTTACTTTTCAGATAAAGAGTTTAAAAGCCTGTAATGCTCTTATAAAGCAAAATGTGTACACTGAAATAAACGACCGAAAATATGTAAAATTATTCTAAACAGCTCTACCTCAACCAGATGTGACATTTGTATTACAATAACAATGCAATATATAATATTGCATAAGTTATTTTACTTTTGGTGTTTTAAGCACATTTAGCTGATCAGATCAGATCTGCACTGTCACGTAAGTCACATTTTGAATGCCGGAGGGAGTATTTCCACACTATGGTAGTGGTACTTTTACTTGAGTACTGCAGAGTACAGTAGTAATGCATTATGCTCAAATGAATGTAGTAAAGAGAGATAATTTGCATGTGTAATTCTAGCTGAGACGCCTGGCAATCCCTCTGAGGACGGGGTGCAAATGAGGGATATTCCTCATCCTGCTGGTGACTCAGGATGCAATCTGTTCTCAGTCACACATCAGCATTAGGAACAGTGGGATGTGGAGTTTGTGTTGAAGTGCTGTAGTTTTTAGTCATGTTTTCTCAGGCCTTTCTCCGACGAGAAATGTTGATAACTAAACGTGCAGAATATCAAAATGTATAAACCTGCCTCTCAGTTCTGAGTCTTAGGATTTGCTTTAATGAAACCCTTTCATGGAGGGATTAACGAAATGATGCTCTTGTTATGCTCCAAAGTGGTTCAGTGAACTCTGGAATGGACCAGTTCCAGAATGATGAAATCAGAACAGTTGTTATGGAAACCATGCCATTGCAAATGTCAGTGAAAAATGTGTTTGACCTTGACTGATAAATGTTGCACTTCCACAGTCTGATAATATTGAGCGTGTGAACAGAGGGCGGCCGGTTCACAGACAATTAGCATATTCATACTGTTCTCTGTATTTGTCTTTTAACTGTTTTCCCTCTTTTTGACATTTGTTTCATGATATCTGAGCATCACATTGACTTCAGGTCTCATTTGACTCCATGACCTCAACGACCTTCAAGCACACTACTCCAACACAGCTGCATGGCCAGGACCCAGGAAGCCTTTCCCACACATCCAGTGTTCCTTCAGCCCAGAGTCTGGTCCGCTGTCGTAAAAGAAGAGCAGGATTTCATGAAGTCTCGGTGTCTGCGAAGCTTCTTCATAATCATATTTATTGGCTCTGGCAGAAGCTTTGCTTGAATACCTTTGAGCCTGCCCTTCAAGTCCAGCTCAGATAAATTACTTTGTTCTCGGCCTCTAATCGTAAACATCAACCCAAGTCTTAGATTGACATTCTGCACTGTGTGTTCATTTCTGAGTTTGTTCAATTTTGACTTAAGTGTGTTTGTCCCGTTAGACGGAGTGAATTATGTTTGTTTGGATAATCAGCCATAAACAAGGTGTATTTATGGGCTGAGGATTTGGTACCTTTCCAATTTGGGGTATAAATGGGTAATTGATGGAAATTCGATATATTAGATTGTCAGGAATGAATGTGGATTGAGTTTGTATTGTATTATATTAGTGTTATATTTATAGCCATTTTGAATGGCTGAGTGTGAAGGAAACAATATAAATCATAATTGAAAGAGAAATAAATGTGTTGGTTTCTATTTTCACAATGAATGGATCCGTTGTTTTTGTTTAAATGTAACTAAAGGCAAACGGCAAAGATACAAATCTACTTTTCTTTTAGAGGAATCAAGCTCTTAAGAAGCTTCATAAAACGATCCTGTTGATAACTCCTGAAATTGGTCTGTTATCAGTTTTTGTGTGGAACAAATCCAGCTCATCGACCCTAAATTGATGAAGATAGTGAACAACGAGACGGAGCCGACGCTCGTGGCTCTCTGAGGCTGACGTCAGCGTGCTCGCTATAACCCCATTACTAACTGATACAGATTTATATTTATGAACGATCCCTTCCACTCTGTTATTTATTTCAACCAAAAATACATCAATTTCAGGAAATCCTCCCAAAATACATTTGTAATCATGTGATTATTGTTGATGTGAATCTATATTTATCAGCCAAAATAACTTCATGATGTATGGAATTGATCTCACAATATAAATGTTCACACTACTATTATGTCAAATAGGGCTCCTCTAATTTTGCCATGAGAGTAAACTACATCCATATGAACCTATTTGGGCTGGATTGCAACAGCATCTGCTCACACAAAGGTAGAGATGTGGAGAAAACAACACGAGAGATAAAGAGGAATAAAACACTCCTCTCCTGGGACCTCCTGTCTCTGAACCATAGCGTGAATGAAAAACATTGCCGCTAAGTCGTCATCGGGCTGATACGAGATGTCAAGGTTGAATAATGTTATCCCAGCGATGTGTCGAGCAGATTGCTCAGTTTCTGTGGAGCCGGAGTGGCCGCGGCCCTCCTGGCTGAGTGCCCGGCTGCCTCTTTAATACCATTTGGAGTCAAGTTAAGCAGTCTGGAGGAGCTGCTCGTCTTCCCAATCAGCCAATGGGCACATCAGGGCACTGTGTAATGCTGGGAAATAAGTGGAGTGTTCTAGTCTATACGTTCACTGACCTCTGTACATGATACTTGATGCAGCTGGCTGGACTCACTCTGAGGACGGTAAACCTGGTACGGCTATAGAGTGTAGGTATTAATACTGTGGGCATTCAAGTGCAGTAGAAGTCACATGAGGCTGTTTACAAAAAGGTTACATCGGGTAGGAAACAAAGTTGGTGATCAGTTGCTGTGTGTGTGTACTATGTAGTCTATCAACAAATAGCTACCAAGCAAATGTATTTCTGGGGTTTTCTGTAGAGTGATATATTTCTTTTTACGTGACTGTACGTGGAGTCTTAGTCATGATTTCATCTTGATTTTGGGGAAAATCTTGTTTTATTTCTCTTGTGTTGTTTGTCTGTAACTTTTATTCTACCTATATATAAAAATGTTGAAAGCACTTGTGAATGGACTTTTGGCTGCTCAGAAATCATTTTAATTCTTCCTCTCTTTGCTCTTCCTCCTCCACAGCTCATTGCAAACAGAAAGGACTGCTTTTGTAATGGACCCTATTTTAAATAACTTGTGTTGATATAATGATGTTTTCAGCCAGAAAGGGGAAACTCAGACATGAACTGACTGGAAATAATCTCTGGTTGATTGCAAACACACAAAGCCAGCGACAGCATGTGTTCTGCAGTTGAACTGTCCTACCTTTGGGTAAACTAGGACTTTGGACCATGGGGTTAAGCACAATACCTACTGGCTTTGACACTGTTGATATATGGGATCCAATGTTATCTTAACGAGGAAAGAAAATATATGGATTTTACCTTATGAACTAACATGGAAGCTTGAAATGTAATTCTTGGAAATAGTTTACCCAACTCAGTGTCCTCTCTTACTAGTTTTTATATGCCACTGTTTTAATTGGTGCTTTAGGACCTTGTTCCTAATCTGACTTTAAATATGAGAATGAAAAGTTAATTGACGTTGGAAATAATAGTTTGACCAAACAGTTCAAACTCAAGGTCCACTTAATAGCTTTTTCTGGACTTGTCAACAGTATCACAAGGTCATCAGCGAATAAAGCGTCAGACCTAAAGAGTGAGGAATTAAATCCATAACATCGTTCAGGTCAACAGATCTGTTTACATGACAACTGGGCAAACTCCAATCCATGGATGAAGACTTTGAACTGCAATACAGTCTCATGTTATGCAAAAAAAAAAAGAGCTTGGGGAAACCGGGGATGGTAATGCTTCACATCACGTCAGTAACTCATTAGATGTCTGTGCTCGATCTCTCAAGCTGTGATGCACAGTACCCATCTTTGTACTACAGATAACACCCACCCTCTGCTACAATCACACATTATGTGAGTTTCGGTCAAATGCAAAGAGTTCTGTTGTTCCCCACTAGATAGAAAGAAAGACAGATGTAACAATGAGTTAATTTGCTAAAATAAGTTCCACACTATCCAATGTATAACTCTATTAAATAATAAATAATAAACGGTTTTAAATAAAGTGAACAATTTGCACAAGCCCCAAATTAAGAGAAACTGCTCCTTTATGTTAAGTCAAATGACAATATAATGAACACGAGGCAAAAGATGATATTGATGCTTTTTTTGTTGTTGGTCATAACATCCATTATATTGATCACAGATACATGCCACTTCTCCTGTGAGCTCAAAAAGGAAATGGTAGTGTATGATATATTGAAGACATCACCGCAGCCAGTGTTACAACATACCTTCTCCCCTCCCATAACAGGACCTTGGACTAATATGTCTTATAATTAAGAGAAGCAGAGACAAAGACAGCACATGTTAAAAGGGTATGACTTAAAATAATACTTAATGTAAGTATTATCAGTCAAATGTAGTCACAGTATTACATGTACTGATTATACCAAGTATATTCTAACATTTTATATTATATTTACCAGCTGTTTTGCAGTTATATCAATACAGGTATATTGTATATTACACCTATGTGTGTTGTGCCTTTATCTGCAAAGTCACCAGTCACAATAAGGTATTCTAGTATCTAAAAATTGTGGTTAATCCTGTTTATCAGTATCTTTGACTGGACTGCACTGACTCTGCAGCACTGGCGCGCTTTTGGACTACGAACTCCTCCGTGTTATGTGTCGGACAATTCTATTGGCTTACGAAGTGACCGACTCAGCCAATCAGAGGAAGCCTTCTAACATGCAGAAAAAACTGAAGTTGTTGTCCTATTTCCTCGACCGGTAATGTCTGAGTGCGGTGAGTTATGCTGAATTAATTTTACTTATTTAATCCGGGTGATACTTTTCCAATGACGTATCGCACAGTGATATTTATGTATGGAGGTTTTCAACGGGGGGAGACAGCTAACGTTAACTTTTAGTCTGTCGCCGCCATTACACCACCGAAGAAGCGTATCCCGCCCTCCTTCTTCGGTCTTTTCTTCTTCGTCTTCTCCTCCTTGGTAAGGTTTACCAGACAGTCAGCACCACTGGTCCAAGTGGTAAAAGGTTGTTTAGCGTTAGTCGCTGGCTGAGGCGGCCTGCGTGCCCGACGGCGAGGACCGATATGTGGGTTGTTGTATTAGCTCCCGCGCTAGCTCGCCACGCCGAAGGGCAGCCGCTCGCCATGTTGCGAGGAAAAATGGCCATCGTTGCATGTTAGCAACACAGTTACCGACCAGAGATGATACAGTCGGCTATCGAGCTGCTAATCGGTAGCCTCGCTGCTCAGCTGTCGTCCTTGATGGCTTGGACCAAACCCATTCTACCCAGTCCAAGGAGCTAACATGATGGTTTGAGAAGGTGATTACATGAACTGGGACTAATGTGAATTATGGTGTCCCATTGTGAGTCAATATCGGACATTGTCCCCCGCAGAAAACACTCCATAAGCATGGGCGGTAGGTTGTCCTCCACCATGCAGGTCACGGGAAAACGATAACATACATCTTAGTAATGGATGCATAAACCCAGTGCTTTGAATCTGACCATCTGTACGCGGAGGGTGTAGTTTCTGCAGAGGAGAAGGACGCAGACAGACACAGCAGCATCCCAACAGGGGAGAGTGAGGCATTACTATTCCATCATTTACATTTTAAATTATGTGGTCATTTTTTATTTTTTTTTTTACGATAAATAAAACCCAAGCAAAGGCCCAAACCCAACAAATAATTGATCACACTAACAAGTACTGCACGTGTTGCAACTTCAAATTCCAGATAAATAAATATTAATTCACTGAGTGACATGTACCCCTTTATGGTCGATGTGGTAACTAGTTATTTTTTTACTAGTAGATCTCATGTACACCGTCCTGCTGCTGAAATATAAAACCTACAGCGTCTTGTGGGGTCTTTTAAACAAAATAAATCTATATATCTGTGATACAGTTTTGAAGATCTTTAGTAGGAACACATGGGCTTCGGGCTGAATCTCAAAGACCTGTTGGGGAAGTTGGAAAGCATTGAAAGACGGATTAATATAGCTATGTTTTTAGTCTCATGGGATTTGTCGACAATAACAAAAAATATGGAATATCGCCAGCCTTATCCTTTAAGCCATAGCTTTGTCTGCCAGTTAAGAAGATCAACCAGAAGGTGTGTCACCCTGATTCTATTCAAAGGTATTGATCTGTGTCTTTCATTTGTAAGGCTCTTTTTATCAAAGTAGAGAAGGTTACTGGTGCAGTATGAGGTCTGACTGGTATCTAGTGGGTGGGAAGGATTGCAGAAATTGTGTTTGAATACTGATAGCTTCATCCACCAGCAGCATGCCCTTCCAGTGGGTCCAATTACAGCACATATCTAATTGATGTTGGAGCTAAACGTCTGCCTGGCCCAAGAAATGGCAGAGAGAGAGCGACTTGGCAAAGTCTCCACTGAGCAGCAACCTGCATGGGCGAAATAACAATTAGCCCAGGCTCAGCGCATGGTGAGTCATCCTGGCAACCCCAGGGTTAGCCTCGTGGCGCATGTGTCCAAGCTGTTGTCTTGATAATATATGCAGGCTCTTCTTTTCATCAGGAGAGGGCAATGTTCACAACCTAACTTCAAATGTAATGCACTGGCTGGTAGGCATCTGTATAAGGCTCACGTCGGGATATTACTTTCATATTCCAAGCATGCCGAGTTTTGTGAACTGTTTCACCTTTATCTAAAAATCTGCTTTGCATTGCTGCGTTTCTTATGAAATGTTTTTGATTTCTAATCCCTTGGCAGCCATGGAGAGCTCGTCCGTGTACATGTGCTTCCCCTGCTACCAGGAGTTCAACACCCTGGAAGAGGTGCTTGAGCACCAGTTGACGTGCACGGCTGAGGATGAACAGCTGGAAACCCCTGGTACCACCCCTGTCACGGTTCCACTGCTACAGACTCGGGTAAATACTGGCACAGTCAACAATTTCTCCTTATCATATGAACGCTGGATCTTGATCTTTAGCTGGGAACAGAACCGAAGAACATCAATATTGTGGCGGTGTTGACTGAAACGTCGAGAGGTGTGATTGCATAAAATCCTCTTAATCAGATCTGGAGAGTGACATTGAAGTGACAAGTATAAATTCGGTAATAAATTAACAATGTTCTGCTACTCATTCTTGTAATGGTGACCTTGATCAGAGCACTTCATATTTTTTTTTATCAGTTTGCAGGGATTTATTGCCTCATTTCAAGGGGTTGTTGTGTATTAATATCCAAGTGTACGCTGATGTAATGATTAGTCATAAATTAAACAATAGGTGTTTTTTATGTTCGATAGATGCTGATAGATGCATACTTCTAATGCATATTTCTTAATTTATTGCAAGACATATTGTCTTTGTGATTCTGAACAAAAACATATCTTTAAAATGATCCTACATGCGTATAATGTGTTGAGCTGGAGAGATCCCCCCTTTTTTATTGGTACTGGAACATGTATGCATACCATATCCTGATAAAGTTATTCTAGACAAATGGCAGTCACTAAGTCTTTGCAACAGAACATCTGTCAGACTTTTAACTTTTCCCCCTATAAATTGTCAGTGGCTGTGTAGTAAGGCCTGCAGATTATTCAGCAGTTTCCTAAGTACTTAAGTACTACCAGGAACTGCTTTCTGTTCAGTGTAATGGCAAAATAACACATTAGCACGTTGTGTGTCAGAGTAATGAGTCTCTAGTGAGGCAAACAGGTGTAACGGGCAGAAATGTGGTCGTGCTAAATGTTGATTAATTATGGAGTGTTGGACTTTTAATTAACGTTTCTGCTAATGTATAAATCTTTGCATCAAAATAAGACTCATTCTTATAGGTCCATTGTCGAGAAGCAAAACAAATAGAATTGTACCAGAATTTCTTCACAAAAAAGATATCAACACAGCACCGCTAAATAGATCTTGAAATAAGGTTCTTCGTCCTTAATGCAGTTTGTTTGGCCCGTCTGCTCTCTGTTGTATATTTTTTGAGTTTTGCAAAGACACTATTTGAATTGCAGAGATGTATAATGGGGCGAGTTACTCCATTTAACTTTGACACATTGAGCTGAGTCTCAGTGGCATATTTTTTTCCTTTTCTTTTGGCTTTCTCGTGACAACTTCTGAAAGCCCTTCAGGTTTAAAAGCGGCCGTTGCCACTCGTTTGGCAGTAGGGCATGGCTGTATGAACTTGTGCCCGAACTTCCATCCTTACAGTCTTCAACACGCACCCATAAAGCACAGTGACACTCATGACAGACAAATTGCATCCTGAGTCGCCAGGGGGGAGAGGAGCATGAGGATCGCATCAGTCAGTGCCACCCTTTCTCCTGATGGATCGCTCATTGGCCTTCCCATGGATGAATCAGCATGACAAACACTATACAAGCTGGGTACCTTTATGACCTCCTGGCCCCCACTTGGTTTAAGCTGGTTAATGTCAAGCATCCCACTTCATTAGCTAAATAATAATTATTGTTGTTATTACATCTGCGAACTTCCTTAATAACATAATACAAATATGCACTTCACTTATGGCACCATTAAAATATATAAATAATGAGAGTAATAGGAGGAGTTAAATAAGGTAAACTATTTTTATTCTAAAGAGTGGAATAACTGGAAATAGTGAAATGTTCTTAAAGCTTAATACTTGTATTGCTTCTCAGTCATGGTGCTCTGGCCAGCTGCTTGCATCGCTGTCTGGCTGATGATAATGTTAGGTCTGTTTTAAACAAGGCGCTTTATAGAATGGGACTTGTGTCTGCCATTTTTGTAGTTTCATTAATTGTAATCAACAACTAAATGTGAACAGTGGATGGACGTCACAACCTGTGCAATATCATCTAATCTAATTTTCTTAATTCCATATTATGTTTCGAGTCCATAACATCTCAGAGAGAAATATTGTACTTTCTTTATTTCACTACATATATTTGTTAATATCAGTTTCCAGTTCAGATTCCTAGTACAAAATATAAATCAACTAATAAACTGATGTATTATTAAGTAGTATATAGCCTAATCATGATGTATTTAAAGTAATTAAAATGAGCTCCACCGTTACAGTTGCATTAAAGTCATGAACACAATAATGCATCTATAATTATTCAATGATTGTAGACTTCTCGTGAATATATTATTTGAAATGGGCCATTATGCATAATGAGTTTACTTTTCTGCCGTAAAGCTGACGCGGCAGATTTTGCAACTGTATCGTTACAAAATTGACTTTGGTAGGGCGCCACAGTCTAGGAGGTAATTAATGAGAAAACAGCTTGGAAGACTGGGATATTGTCTCCTCAATTGCGTATGTGTGTTTTCGAGCCACCGGCTTTTCATTTCAGTTCCCGCGGGTTTGAGCAGCCGCGTGCGTCCTGCTACTGCCAGCCTTCAACAAGTCAACAAGTCATTCACGGATTTCTTTGGCTGAGAGAAAACAGTCGACACGCGTTGAATCTCTCGATGATCCCCCCACAGCCGAGCTGAGTCTTTTGTGCAGTAATGATCCTACAGCATCTGCGCTGCATGATACCAAACTCCTCTTTTCATGTGGGATGTAAAAGGTTAAAAGATGGGAATTCTGTTAAGTGTAAAGTAATTCACATTTTGACTTGTCCCCCCCCCCCCCCCCATCCCCCCCAAAGAAAAATTAGAAAAAAACTGTGATATACATTTTAGGTCATAACACTCACCCGTACTTTGTTTTGTCTGACTATATATGCGCGGAAGACAGTTGCTTAATCGCAATATGAAACAAAGAATGTTCAAAACTTATCGCAAAGGTAAAAAAAAACGATTTGAAAAAAGTACAAACCTTCAGTGTGGTTGACTTGCAGCAGCCCGCTCTGCTCAGAGAGGAGACAGACATGCAGTGGAAGCTGATGCCTGACTTTTAATTGATTAATGTACATTTTTAATTTGACTTCGCCATCACAGTGCAATAAGTTAAAATCATTGTACCTTTCATAGGAGTAGCTCATCAAGACTCGGCTGCATCATTTATTATTTGGTGTCTATCTTTTAAAAAAAAAAAGTACTATTTCATATGATTTGTTTTTCTCTTTGTGGATTCTCTCGTTACTGTGACTTTCCCTTTAATATACAACAACACATGGTTATTTCTTTAAATTGTCTATTACCATTTATTGTGCCACTAACCGGGGGCTGTGAGGTCCGTTTAAGTGTTATAGTTAATTTATTGGTTTACACGAGATAACTACTAACCAGCTAGCCCAGCCGCATATGTCTTGTAATACCATATAAAGACTGACGCATATCTACTTTATTTTAAAGTAATTTGCGTTAAAAGCACAAATGATAAACCACTCAGCAGACCAATGGCTGCAGGCTACAACCTCATTTACACATGGTGTTGACATGCTATTTGCATTTGTAAAAGTATTGAATTAGCCGGACCACATTGTTAAGTCCTCACATAATTATAAGGCCCATAAATCATTGTGTTATGTGAAACATATTTAACTGTTGTAATTGAGACCTCGTGGAGTAACCCATTCGGCCATGACTGGCCTTAGCTAGTTATCAGTGAGGCCTTATCTTGGCTGTCTTGAGCTCTCAGAGGAACCTTGGCTCTAAAGACATGCTGCACTAATTGACCTCAGCACTCATCCCTCATCCCGAACACTGCAGGTTTACTTGAAACAGCTTTTTGATCAGTATTGAGTCATTTCCTCTGTGCACAGAAACAAATGCAACAAGTGAAACATTAAAGATAATCTAATCTCTAATTCCCTCTACTTTTTTTTTTTTTTAGCAACAACAGGTCATAAATATATCAAAGACAGTAGAAGTCCCCCAGATTGAAGTCCAAGCAGGACACTTCTCAGTGCAACCTGTTCTCAAGGAGGCTGAAGTCGCTGTGAATGTAACATCAGACCAGCCCAGAATCCTCTACCAATGTGGGGACTGTGATGAACTTTTCAAGAGCCTGGACCTTTGGCAGCAGCACCGTAAAGAAGAGATATGTCAGCAGTCCGACTCTGGGGGGAAGTCGAACCCTGATCCACAACCTGAGCCAGAGGCCGCTTCAGCTCAGAGCTCCATTTCAACTTTACTTCCAGACGATTCTTCTCTCTCGAAGAGTGAAACTAATGAACATCTTGAACCTGAACAAGTGGAGACTCCCGTAGAAGAGGAAGAGAGGCAGGCAGTTGCAGAGACCCCTTCAGTTCAGAGCTCTGATCCTCCAGTAGAAGAGGTGGCCGCCTCAACCTCAAATCAAGAGGATTGGTCTCCCAGGAGGAGAGGGGCAAACAAAAAGCCCAAGCCCGAACCAGTGCTGCTGTGTGTGGACTGTGGCTCGTGCTTTGGCCTGGTGTCTGAGCTAGTGGCCCACCGCAAGACCCAGCACGGCTTTGAGGAAGCTCTGCACCGCTGCTCTGTGTGTGGGGAAAGCTTTCTGAACACCACACTTTTTCTTTACCACCGCAAGCAACACCGGCAGAAAGGCGAGGAAAAGGTGGTCGAGGTTCCTGAAGAGAATTCCGAGGAAGGTTGTACTCAGAGCAATGGGACCGCCGAGCCGGGTCAGGATGCCACTCCCTCCACCACTGGTGATGCCTCCAGTTTCACACAGCCAGAGTTGTTCATGTGCACCCGGTGTGGGGAGAGTTTCAGTGACGAGAACGGGCTGGTCACCCATCGTAAGCAGAAGCATGATCTAAGTGAGCCAGTACACAGTTGCCTCCATTGTGGCGAGATCTTCATGAACACCACCCAGTACCTGTACCATCGGCGGCAGCACCGCTTCACTGCAGGGACAGAGGTGGCGGATGTAGATGTAAATTGTGATGAAGCAACCCCCGATAAACCTCAGGACACCTCGCAGAGCTCAAAGCGGCTGCTTTCACCGCCCTCCACTGCCAGTGAACCAGGCTCACCGCTACCGAAGAGAAGTAGACCCTCTTTCAGGATCCTGAGCGGCAGTAGTGCCGGTAAGTGAAAATATTCGCTTCAAAGCCCATTTGGGAGAAACGGTGCATTTGTCGCACGGTGTTTTGGTCCTTAACAAACTGTTGTTTGTGTTGTCAGGATACAAGGCCATCAAAGACGAACCAGAGGGCAGCACTGCAGCAGACTCGGACAACACCAACCACCCTCCACCTGCCAAGCTGCTGCAGGACTGGGCTCGCACACCACTCCCCCATGTCTGCCCCTACTGTGGCAAAACCTTCACCCGGCGCGTCTTCCTCCGCACCCACGTCTTCAGCCACACCGGAGAAAAGCTCTTCACGTGCAAGGTGCCAATCAAAAAACGACCTTTTGTTATGCCTGGGGGATAATTGTATTTGCTGGGGATGTGACTTTCGTCATGCAGCAGACATTGTTGAGATGATGTAATCCTTTTGAAGTGTTTCAGGTTTAAGTCAAACACGATGTTGAAGCTCCGACCTCATTATATTTGACAGTTTCTCTGCACAATGGAGATTGTTTAAAAAAAAATGTTTTTGCCATGTGCAACTTTTATTTATTTCCCTTACAAGAGGAACGTAAATAAAACTATGGCTCTGAACCTGATTATTGTCCCTGTGAAGGTTTGCACAAAGTCCTTCACCAACTCCCAGAGCCTGCTGCGCCACAGCATGAGCCACACGGGCAACAAACCCTTCAGCTGCGATGTTTGTGGCAAAAACTTCTCCCAGGCGGCCACCCTGAAGAGACACCAACGCATCCACACGTCAACACAGCCTCGACGCAAGCGCGGCCGCAAACCGGTACGGTCTTAAAATACCTCTTGAATTTAAGGGTTCAATTACAAAATCATGTGTATGTATCCTTTTGAAAGATTAAAGCATGCCAATCAGCACTTGTTTTGTTGAGATTATTCTCATTATTATTATTTCTCTAATTTAAAAACGTATTTCTTTGCTGACCTTGGCTGCTGTGTCCCTCAATGCAGGTGTGTACTTTGGACAACGAGGGATCTGCTCATCTCTTCTCCTGTCCCCACTGCCCGTCACGGTTCAACACGGAGGACCAGCTTAACCATCACAAGTAATAACACAACAACAACATCCCATTAGTTGTTTCGCATTCTCTATTTGTGGAAGTGTAGGAGGAAATGGCTACAACACATAACAGCATCCATTGTTCATCATATTCAGCACTGTTTATAGGTCCATACCTCTGGATTTCCATAAACACCAGAGATTGTCAATATTCAATCATTTATAACTCTTTTTTACGACATAAATACATTAGAGTTGCAGTTCCAAACAGCGCCCAAGACAGGATTTAGATAAACCTGACGCCCGAGTAGTTGAGCCGTGTCTGAGTACTGAGCAAGACCTTAAAACTGTGTAGCAAACACACTGAGTGAGACGTCTGCGTGCCCTTGAGCCTCGGCCACATATGATTGACAGACAGAGGCCCAGTAAATTAAGATGATAACGATAACAACCCAGGGCAGGGGAAGAGTCCGGTCCTGCCTGGTTGAGCAAGGCGGAGAGGACATGCTGTGCTTGTGAGTCTTTGATTGGCTGGATGTACTGAGCCAAAAAAAAAGAAAAAGCCAAACCCTCTTAAAAAGGTCTACTTTCAAATACCTTTCGGCTACACTCGCGATTGTGTTGATACGACTGTCAAAACCAGCGGCGTGTTTTGGAAGACGGTGGACCAAGAGTCAGTGTTACGACTTTTCAGTTCAGATCATATTTAAGATATATCAACATGAATTGATCTATTAAATAACAGCCTCAGATATATGATTTTCTCCTAAACAGTCCAAAGCCTTACAATCATATCTCAAGGTGCACTCAAGAGCTTTTTCTAGAGCTTTTGACTTCATCTCACAGTCTTCATCAGCTGATGACCTCATTTGCTGAAGAATAGATCAGATTGTTGTTTATTTCCAAGGTCACGGAAATAACTATTATAAAAGATGAGGAAAAGCAGAAGCTGGCAGTTTAACTTAAAATGATTCAGTGATTATCAAAAATAGTTTTAGATAAATTTTTCTGTCGATCAACAAATTGTGTTCGCGCCAGTCAGTGAAGTAATAATGTCACCCCTACTCACTGAAGAACATCTGGCTGGGAGAAGAGGTGACTCTGGCTGAAAATGTAATCCTCCCAGCTGCCTCAGGGTCAGCTGTCCCTGAAATATTGATTTCTCTTGTCTATTTAACAGGGGACAGAAGCAGCTCGGCCTCTTATACGGGCATTGAGAGCTCCTTGCACATCACCTCTTGCATCCTGCTTCACTTTAAGTGACTCAAGTCTTTTGCTGCAACATTACCTGCAGCCGTAATATACATAATACATAAACTTTTATGTGTGCAACATTATGATCCCTAAACTTCAACACCATCCGTGTTTGTTCTGATTAGGAGAAGCCGGTATTTTATTTTCTCCACGCTCTGAAAGCAGGCCTGATGCAGCATTAGGTGGATACATCCCAACACTTCTCTCCTCCCCTAAGGCTATATCCAGTGTAATGTTATGCAATGGATAAATATAGTCTTTCATGTCCTAACTCGGACTCCTCCCAGTTTATTGCCTTTTTTTTTTTTTTTTTTAAATCTCCAGCCGTTATCCACTCAGCTGAAGCACAGCTGAGCTCATACTTAATACTCACACTGGTAATCCTCATACAAGTCAAATAAACGGTGGCAGCTCGAAACCAAAACATTAGGTTTCCCCACTTAGATAAAACAAACATTTGTACGTATCTTTCATTTGTGCCATTTTTAGTATTTATTCAGTCATTTGTGTGACTATTTCTTCTCCCAGTGGGGCCCTTTTTCCCCGTGGAGCCATGTCCGTGTTATTCCTTTTGATAGAAGAAGTTTGAAACGTATCCGTGTCAATAATATGCTCATAATATGCTCACATGTGAATATGCGTGTTTTTGTCCATAAAACAGGCTGCTCCACACCAGCCATCCATTCCCTTGCCCTGAATGTGGAGAGGCCTTCAAACGCCGGAGAGAACTGGATCTGCACTCGCTCACTCACCAAGGTGAGTGTTCAGGGCTCAGCCTGGCATAATATCGTTCACCACCATGTTTTTATGGTTAGCAGGAGCAACGTAAAGCGAATACAAGCTGCGCACAGCAGTCATCTGTGCTGCAGTGTTTCGCTCCATTATTCATCTCTTTTATTCTGCTGTTATTTTCATACACAGTATGTCACATCCTTTCACTGTGTGACCATTTCCATTAGACCTAAGTGGCAAACGTATCAAGAAATGAAATACAAGCCCTTTTGCCTGCTTGTAATGGAAACCTAATTAGATGTGATGTTTTTATCATTCTGTGCATTACAATTGATCAATGCAGAGGTGATAAATGCCCCCATCAGTCTGCCTGGGTGACCCATCTTGTTTATTACCAAACGTACATCCATGTTATATGTGCTCTGGTCCTCTGATGCATTAAGTCAATGACTTTTCATTGATTTGCGTCCCATATGGAACGCAGGAGGGAAGGTGGAGGTAAATGAATTGGGTCACCGTGTTGACTCTTCATCTTAATCAGAGGGGGGCCTGGCACATTAGTTAAGCTTGAAGAGTCAGCGTGCAGCCGGGGTCAGAGGTACGGCGCTCCTCTGAGAGAGACGCTGGGAGAGATTGATCCATTGATCAGTGCAGGGCCATAGGCTCCGACTGTCCTTATTAAATGTTTCATTAAGGGTCCCGATGGGGAGCAGAGTGGGTCGCCCCCACTGCGAGAGACGGTACAGATGGTTAGCAAGATGTTGGCTCGACGACCTATAGACATCCTGTTGAATCGTCGGTCTCAGCGATTTCCCAGCCAGGTTCTCAAGAGCGACGCAGTGAGGGCGGTTTGCTTTGCCAAAATCCACCGTGGGCACCAGCTGATCACAGCTGAAATGATAAGCAGATTCATTGATCGGCCAACTGACAGGAAAATAATCTGCAACACTTTTAACAATTGATTAATCACTTTTGTCATGTGAAAGTGCCAAATGTCTGCTGGTTCTGGGATCTCAGATGTGAGGATTTGCGTCGTTTTTCTATATTTGAATTTGAGTAGATATGTAAATTTAATATTTATATGATTTGGACAAAAAAAAGCCCACGTCACAATCACCCTGGAAAATTGTTTTGACATTTTATCGACCAAATAACTAATCAGTTAATTGAGAGGCTAATCTGCAAGATCAATTGATGTGAATAATTGTTAGTTGCAGTTCTATAAATAGTTATTGATTAATCTGTCAATTATTGTATCGATAATTTGATTTGTCTGGGAATAAGAGGGGAAAAAGGCTGTATTGTATACATACAATGTATTTGTATTGGCAATCCAACCAAAAGTATTTTATTTACAGTGGGAACCACTTTTAGTGATCACGTCTATCAAATGGATCACTATAAGCGTCTGATCATTTTACACAACATTTTCCATGCAGATAACCGTCTATTTGATCTAATATAAGTAGATATGTAAATTATATATTCATGACATTATATAAAATAATGAAACGGACAGCTTCGATATTTACGTAATTTGATTCACTCTGTGACAAAGTACAGCGGTTTCAAATGCTTTTTAAATTACAGTTCTTCGCACATTAATTGACTGTACTGTGTATAATTAAAATTGGAGACAATAGGTCAGAAGAGATGCATCGATCACGAGTCCGGGGTTTAGGCGATTCTGTGCTGGTCAGACCAACATGATGGCTCACGTGGCCAGCTGCACAGAGGCACAGCCACAGTTTTGCATAAATAGATGAATAAATACATAGTTTGAGATATATAAACAGTTGACTATAGTAGACATAGAATATTGTATTCTTCTCTGATTCTGCTCTGATATGTAAATACTATTATGTAACATGTTCATAATTGATTAACGTATAGTAGATTATTCCATGAAAAAAAAGTACATTTATGCCTATTATTGTGCAAGTAACCATATATGGTAATTTTCTCACTACCGCTTTCCTGCTCGAGCCACAGACCCCCAAACAGTCTGGATGAGGTGATGGTTGCCTACAAAGGGAAGACAGCCAGCAACCTGAGGCAGTACATCAACAGTAACAAAGTATTGTTATGTCCTCCAATAGCACTCTAGGGTTGACATTTTGAATTTCAAAGTATTTCAAGGAGTGCCCTATAAAGGTTTAGAAAGAAAGAGAGTCTCCAGCTCTAGCAGCCATGACTGTTTCTTGTTGTTGGAGTCGACTACACGAGGCAGCCCGAGGAGCCTCTTGTTGGTTTGTCATAAGCTTCGAGGGGACTACGTTATTCAATAAGAGAAAATACATTTTATAATAACATTTTTTTTCCGTCATGATTTTAATGTATATGTAACAACATCCTTAGGTAGCAAGCTGAAAGCAGATGGGTTACAACGAGGAAATAATCATTGTTGGAAAAGAATATAAGTAGAATAATACAAAATATTTTTTATGTTATGTAAAAAAAACCAAAAAAAAACATATTAACATAGTCATTGCAATGGCGACTGTGGATCAGTGGTTAGCAGGTCCGTCGTTCAATCAGAGGATCGGTGGTTCGATCCCCGCCTCTGCTAGTCCGTGTCGATGTGTCCTTGAGCAAGACTCTTAACCCTCATTGCTCACGTCTACGGTCTGCTGTACAGCATGTAAGTCGCTTTGGATAAAAGCATCAGCTAAATGAAATGTAATGTAGCCAAATATACATATAGACTAAAACAAAAAGCACTTTAAAATGCCATTAAATTCATCCTTTTGTGTTTAGTTTAATTTGTTGAATAAAATAATTCAGTACTAAATACATTTTCTCAATGTTTGAACGCAGCAGAAAGACAGCCGAGTACACATAAATATCCTTTTTGTTTATTGCACGAACATTAGCGTATATTGCATAATTTTCTCATATCCAGCAGCTCTAATAGTCATTTTGCATCTACATAAGCAGCTGATCGCTGTAACTGTGATCACTAACGGAGCAGCAAATCATCACATTTGAAAAGCTAAAACCAGCAAATGTTTTACTAGATAAATTACTTAAATAACGATTTGACTATTAGTATAACAATTGTTTGATTTAAATTCTGGAAATGTACGAACTCATGAATCAGTCTTTTTTCAAAGCAGATATTTTTGACTTGTCATAGAATAGAAAAGCTCGGGTGTGAACAATAACATGAATGATGTCTCCGTTCTATTGAAAGGTCTGCGTGCACAATACCAGGACCCTGAAACCGAACATCCATTTTCTTATTTGCGTCTGGTTTTCCTGCTGTGACATGTCAAACTGACTCTAATATAAAATACTTGAATCACTCATCGCAACAGAAGCCTGTGCCGTACACGGTGCCCATCTCACCCTGTGTGCTCACTTTGTAGGCAACCATTGATGCATCCGAGAAATAGTTTGCACCTGAATCACAAACCTTTGTTGGCGACGGCTTGCCAACAACGAGCTCAAATCACCCATCAGATGCATGGCAGGGTAGCTGCTTGCAGGATAATGACAGAGCACGACCACCTGCCTAAAACCTGACACTGTTCCTTTGCAGACAAGCAGCCGGCGACGTGTCTCCACTGCTCAACCCAGTTTGTGAACCAGTCGGTGCTGGAGATCCACATGCAGCGCTGCCCTTCCACAGAGGAGGACAAGAACACTGGTCGGGGGCGGGGTCAGGGGCGGGGACGATGCACCGGACAGGTAAACAAATGCAGGTTTTACTTCTCCACTGCAAAGATAATCATAGTGTGAGGGTTCGCTAAATCCTAAGAGGCACATTTGGATGAAACGAGTACACACACCGCTTCTGCATTCTGCCTGAAAGTGGGCTTAGCGTAAGGGGGAGGGGTGATGTAACAAAGGTCCCCAGTTGCGCGTGACTTCTCAGTCAGCCCATAAAGACACCGACCTTTTCAATAATTGCCCCACTGTTCATTCGCCATCTCTGGTTTGTCTCCATTTCATCTCTTTTTTTTTTTTTTTTTTTTCTTCCTTCCTTGCTTTACCCCTCCTCTTTCAGGTTGAGTGTGACCTATGCGGCCACCGTTGCATGACCCAGGAGGGCCTCGACCTCCATCGGTTATCCCACACGGGCCAGACCCCCCTCAAATGCCCGGTGAGGCCTTGCCGCCGCCGATTTACCTCCAACAGTACCCTGGAGGAGCATGTGCTGGCCCACTTCCAGGGCACGCTCGGCAAGTCCAAAAACCGACCCCGCTTCCGCTGTCAGATTTGCCACAAGGAATTTTCTTACAATTCCACCTTTAATGTTCACATGAGGACACATACTGATGAGAGGCCCTTCGAGGTAAGAAGCTGTGTGTGTGTGTGTGTGTCTTTGTGCTTGCATAAAAAAGGGAATATCTCTCAGCCTTCTGAATAATTCTATGTCCTTTTTCTTAGACCAGGCTTTCAAACCCTTTAACGCCTGTATTTTAAAATGACATCCAGCACTTCCTCACCCCGATAGTCACTCCCGTTCATGGCTGTAGCCATCTCTCTGGTTCTGGACCATGGCCATTTGTGGTGTGTCTCCCGCGGGTGTTTCCTCTCTCCCTGTGTACCTGTGATTAATGACAGGGCTGAGTTAGGGCCTGTCAGCCCCCCCCCCCGTGTCTGTTACTATTCTGAGACTCTCTCCCTCTCTCTCTCTGTTGCTCTGGTGACGAGGCAGGACATCAACTATAGACCCACCCAAGCCCATCACTGCAAGTCAGACTCTAGAAATTGATTTAACTTTTTTATGGCTTTGCTTTCAGCCATATCTATCAGGCATGCTATGGACATAGGTTGGAGGAGCACTGATCCTCAAGCACACCGTTATGGGGATGAATTCAAATGAAATACTCTGTGTGTTCCTGAAGGAATAGCTTTATGTATTTACCAACTATATAAAGAGCAAACCAAGTGGAAAGGTATATTCATTAGAGTATATCTCACAGAGATACTGACACTGCAATACTGACAACAAGGGTTACAGATTCAATCTGAGTGTCCCCAGTGGGAATCAAAGCCAAGCACAACAAAGTCGTTCTGGTGTAGTGCCTCAGGTTTAATCAAGTGTCTGTTTGAAGTTCATTGTCTGCGCTCAGGTGCTACAACGCAGCAGTGGCGTGCGGTGAGGTTCGTGGCTGTTGAGGCACTGGCTCTTTCAGAGTCACATTTACAAATATATGAACCCAACAGAGCAGCTTAAATCACCATTCAATTGGCAGCTTGCACCTTGACTACTGGTCGTTATGTCATATTTCATATCAGCATTCTGTACACACACATAAATACGGTACACATTTGATTCCACCAATTTATAGCGGCTCAGTGAAAGCGCGCATTTCCTCTGCGTCCTCCGTGTGCTTTTAATGCGCCATCGCAATTCCACAATTCATGCTCATTCAAAATAGGCTATATATATATAATAGTGTATGCATGGTCCTAGCTTTACTCGTTATTAAGTCCATTTGTTTATCCGTCTGGACAAAAATCTCCAGGACTTTGTTGTAAAAGTCTCCTCATCATCTTTTATTTGTAGAAGAAGCGGTTTGTTATCTCACCTCGCGTGTTTGAACAGGACATGCGCAAATTCAGCGATTTTGATTATTAAAAAATTATTGGAATCATACAGAAATCCCTTTAGTCCCCAGATATAACCCCACCATCCCCTTTTCTAATATCAAAAATATGAATTGTAGTAGTTTGTGCATTAGCACTGTTGTGAACAGAACTGTACTTTCTTGACACCTCCCTCTTTCTATGTTTTATGTACTTTTACACTGTCCACAATAACCCCTTCTTCCTCCCTCCACCAGTGCGAGACATGTGGCAAGCGCTTCCGCCAGCTGCCCCATCTGCAGGACCACGAGCGCATCCACAGCGGCCTGCGGCCTTTCTGCTGCTGGATCTGCGGCAAGAGCTTCAGCGTGGCCGCCCGGCTCACCGAGCACGCCCGCACCCACAGCGGGGAGAAGCCCTACCCCTGCTCCCACTGCCCCGCGGCCTTCCGCTCTCGCTCCAACCTGGATAAGCACATCCGGCTGCACGGAGACCTGCCTGAGGAGAACGCGGAGCAGGCGGCGCAGGAGGCAGAGGCCGCCCATGTCCAGAAGGTGCTGGAGGGCGCCAAGGTGCTGTCTTCTCTGGCCTCCACAGGGGACATGGAGCCTGGCTCAGTGCAGACCATTTATGTACTGCAGGGGGGCGAAGGCACCGAGACGGTCATGATCCCGTCCGATCAGTTCACTGGCTTAGACGGCAACTCGCAGGTCGTCATCCTGCCCTCCTCCGTTCTGGGAGCTCAGGGTATCAATGTTCCCACGATCACCATGGATGGAAATGAAATCACCATGGTGGAGACGAACCAGTCGCCGCATGCCATCGAGTTCATTGTGGAGGAGACCGTATAAATAGAGGATTACCAAGTATTGTGGAAAGAGTGACTAGTTGGGAGTAAAGACAGTTGGAGTCAAAAGTTTGATGTTTGCAGAATATTGAGCGTAATTACTTTTTTATAAATATGAATATATATATAGTTTGATAGGTTTCTTAGCCAGTTTCAACATACATTCTACTCTGTATAGTAAGTAATAAGACAACTTTTCTTGAGCTTAAAATGTAATAAGCTTGTTCAAAACTAATGAATGAACGGTTCATACACATGAAATGCTCGGGGGAACAGAATGTACCTTTAAATTAGCAAACTGATCGAAAAGCAGATTGTTAAATTGGCCCTTGATTATATATACTGTATATATATATATATGTATATATACACACAGATGTGTATTTACAACCCCTATTTATTAGGGGAAGACAAGTGGCGGCCCCTGAAATGTCTTCTGTTTTCTTTATAATAAAACGCTTCAGCTTTCACACTTGTGAGAGTCCATCAATTTATAAGGTGTGTGACGCAACCCGTCAGCTGGGCCGGTTTTCATAGGTCTTGCTGTAAATGGAGACGTTTGCCTTTTGACAAACGGTATGAGGTCTTCCACTGAGAAGTATACAGACGGGAGCATACGACTTTTCACTCGCACACTAATGTTAGTGAACGCCACAATAAAGTAGAAACGTGTGTACGGATCAACCTCGATGTTTATATAACTATGTTATTGATTGGTTTTATGCTGTAATTAAATACAATGATAACGAAGATAAGGCAAGATCTATGATGATTTAGCTGAAGTACAGCATTATGCAGTGGCAAGTGGAACAATTAAATTATACAGCACTTGGTGTAGAGTTATCAAAAATAATGGTCCTATTTGTGTCTAAATGGGAAGGGGCATAATATGATATAAGTTTTGCCAGCGCTGCACTACACCATTATAGGCTTCTGAGGCACAGTTTATGGCTGTCTCCCACCCAGTGATTGCTGACGGGGGGGGTTTGAAACCACACACACACAGAGGCAATCTGTCTTAGTTTGTTTTTATGTCATGGAAGGAGAAATGCTGATGATTTCGCAGGGTAGTGAAATGGGGAAATAGCAGCATGCCTGCAGAGTGTGAGAAGCAGATCAGGAAATGGAGGGCTCCTCCTGAGCAAAAAAGAAGCCAGTGCCAAGAATCTCGCTGCTCTTCAATGTTTTTCTGGGAGTCGACAGGCAACCAGTCGATAAATACATGTTTTTTTTTTCTCCTAGAAGATCTTGAGCGCCGATTTTCTGGTGGAGTGCTGTTTATCATACATGCTGTCAAACATAAACATAAAAACACTCAACAAACACGCAGATGTGTAATGAAATTGTTAATGCTGGTGGTAAAGTCATGAGGCTTGTACGCTCAAGGGAAGCAGCCGGCCTGAAGTATAATGGTCTCTGCTCTACATAAGTGTTTTCTGTGATTGGCACAAATGAACAAAATCAGATTTTTTTTTAAACCAGAAAACTTGATTTCTATGTACTTTAAATTGTCCTTAGACAATAAAGAAATACTTTCAAGTGCACATTCATTAATTGCAATATGAATTAACAGTAGTCAAGGAAACTGCAAGGGTATATATTATAGTAACGACCATAGCAGCAGTTATTTTAAAAATACTTCCTTTTGATGAAAGAAAGACAACCTTCAGTTAACTGGAAATACTTTTGTTGTCGCTGAAAACTGACTTGCTTTAACTAAATTCTATTTTTCCCCTCACTGATGAAAATACACATTTTGTAATCAAGTAACTGATTTATAATCATGCATGAACAAAGCTGATATGAATACAAACCACTGTGTATGCTTGCATGTGCGATGGTTTCTACAATTGTGTATTTAAATTATTCATGGGCATTTTAGACGGAAGAAGCAGGCAGTGAAAAGAGAGGTTTTTATCTTTTAATACAACAAAATGTAATGGACGATTATGCAGATTCATGGGCCTAAAATAACCATGAGAGTTAGGAATGTCCTTGTTACCAATGAGAATATGAGAAACAGTAGCTGCCCTCACCCTGGGCATCCCTTTTGATTCTCACCTCTTTTTATATCATAAACACTAAAAATACCCAAGTGACCCTCAGGAGAGAAATGTGCACATTCAGCTCTCACAGCAGTAAACCTGCTGACATCACGGTGTCCCGTGCAGGTGGAGGACACCAGAAGCACGGTTGCACCTCCAGGTAAAAGTAGTAGTGACGTCAGTAGTGTGAAATGTTAAAAATGACTTTGTGTGGCGTTTAAATAACATATAGCATGTTTTTGGTGACCTTTATGTTCGATGCAATAGACGTTTCACCTGTTTATCCATTAGCTTACTTTTAGCTAACGTTAGGTACATTTTAACTATTGGTCAGTAGCGTGCTACTTATATTGTTTTAAACCATTTATCCTCTACCTTCAGCATTTAAAACTATATATCCTGTACTTTTAGTGTTTTAAACTTTAAAAAGGTAGAGGATACATGGTTTAAAATGTAAACATTCTTCCTTACCTTAAGTGTTTTAAACCATGTATCCTCTACTTTGAGCATTTTAAACCATGTATCCTTTACTTTGAGCATTTTAAACCATGTATCCTTTACTTTGAGCATTTTAAACCATGTATCCTCTACTTTGAGCATTTTAAGCCACGTATCCTTTACTTTGAGCATTTTAAACCATGTATCCTCTACTTTGAGCATTTTAAGCCACGTATCCTTTACTTTGAGCATTTAAAGCCATGTATCCTTTACTTTGAGCATTTTAAGCCACATATCCTTTACTTTGAGCATTTAAAGCCATGTATCCTTTACTTTGAGCATTTAAAGCCATGTATCCTTTACTTTGAGCATTTAAAGCCATGTATCCTTTACTTTGAGCTAACTGAACTGCACCATCCATTACTATGAGCTAGCATTAGGCTATTTCCATGGGTTGAATGTAGCTAACTAGCTAGCGTACACGTTACTGTAGGAGAGAACACATTTGAGGTAACGTTACTTCTACTTCACTTTCGAGGATGTTGTTGTACTTTTTACTGTATTTATTTTCAAGTCTAGTTACTATTTACTTTGCAGATTTAGATTATTACTTAAGTAAGATATCTTGTCCGTTACTTTAAGCTTCCCTGCTTTGTTGCAAAATAGATTTTAAGCACAATGTGATGTTCAGGCATGATGCTCAATCAAATCCTAATTTTTATTTTTTCAAATAAGTGAGCTGGCTGCTACTCATACTTTTCACATACCCCATGCCAACTACAGAAGTACCCCTTGGGGTGCAAGTACCCCTGTTTAGAAATCCCTGATATAAACTCTTGTCCTAAAGGTAACGTTTTGTAACAAAAAAATATATACTACTGCATTATCAGTACTCTTGACTTCCTGTTAAATGTACATATTTCATTCTTAAATATTGGCGTCTAGTACATGGTATACACAGTAATGATATAATGTCTCAAGCAGTGGTTCTCAAATGCGGGTACTAGTACCCCTGGGGGTACTTGAGATTTAATATATATATATATTTAAAATTAGCATCAATTCAAAGATCCTTTAAAATAATTATTTCATAAATATTCAATAATAGTATTACTGTAAGTTATTAAACTGAATTGTATATATTATATATTAAATCAGACGCACATGGCACAACGCTGTGTATTACATTGTTTTTTCAACCAAAAATGCATTGCGCTGGTTAGCGGGTACATGGCCAATGGGGGAACATCACTGAAAAAAGGTTGAGAACCACTGGTCTAAAGGATACGCATGACTACATACTACACATGTTAGTGCAATATTAGGAGGTATGTCACAGTAAATCATTGGAAATAAGAAATATAGACCTACAGTAAAATTCTGCTCTGTAAACCCACTAACAACCTTGGTCACCCTGTAGTCCCTGTAGTATTGAAGTCATGTTTTAATGATGGCATTTTTATTGACATCTTGGCAAATTGGAGATGCAAGTCCTTTCTTTGTTTCCAAGGTAACATGATTTGAAATGCGATTTGCTTTTTTCTTTATAGTAATTGCAGTGTTGCTGTGTTGTCTTTAAAAGGACATGTCTGTTATAATGTTTAATGTTTTGCCCTCAGACTTTACTGCAAATCATGTCTCAGTCAGGCCTGATGGAGAGGCACCTGATTTCATCCAGGCATGAAACAAAGAACTAATGTAACGCTGCAATATACTGTATTTCTAAGGGATGCAATATACATATCGCTGCAAAACTATCTTCCATTAAAGGTCAACCATGTTACCAGTGAAAATCACTTATAGCGGTAATGCTAAAGGAGAAGGAAAATATCATACATCACGTTAAGGTCAATGTGCTACACAATATGTCCCTGCAGAGAAATAATACTGTTTTTATATGAGAGACAAACGTGTTTTATTAGGTTATATACACATCCAAAGATGTACATTCAAAATCTCAAATGACAACGATGACTTCTGCTTCGGGTGTATTATATATGTTAGTCAAAATCATGCATCCAAATAACCATAGCGGCTCTACTATACTATTGTTTTCTCTTTTTACCCCTGCAGCCCAGAGACAGATACAATCCCTTGTGCAACATCATGAAGTTGTAGATGCACTTTAGTAGACTGGACCACTAGACATTTAAGACTGTTTTGGCTGTCTAAAACCAAACATTTGATCCATCTATTGTTTATGCCATTTAATATTAATGTTATCTATTACAGTGATTGATAGCATTTGCTCTGCTCTACAAGTGACATTAGTAAATTGTAATACGGCATCTCAAGACTTTCCATCTTAATTAAAAAACATTTAGCTTCTTTATGATAATCCATCTTAAAAAATAAAGTCTGAGTTCGGGGGCGTGCAAAAACATGATGTAGTTCTTTGTATTTGACTAAGTGAGCAGACTTATGCAAACTTACTCAGTCGGCTACAGCTGACTTTCCGACTCTATTAACATATCATAGTTATTAATGTATGATTGACCTATTTAAGTAATGGTTTACATTTATCATTCGCTATGCGTTGGGATTACATATTTATTGCTTGCACACGCTTCCTCTCCATTCTCTGTCCTCGCTTATTTTCTTTTTCTCCTTTTTCATCATCACTCCCCTGTTCTGTCTTTCTGTCTCTCCCTCTCTCCCCCTGCGACATAGCCCTCTGCTGAGGTGGCTGTACCTGCTGTGACTTTGACAAAGTATTCTCCACGCGTGTAGTGGTGTATTTCTCTCTCGCTCTCTCTCTTTCTGTGTGTGTGTGTGTGTGTGTCGTTGCATTGCTAGGGTGCACAAGAGTGTGTGTGCGTACACCGCCTGCACTAGCTTCATTTTTAGCTTGCAAAAGTGTCTGACTGTTGCATTTGTTTTAATGTGCACATTGAACACATGCAGTGAGCCTGTGTGTGTGTGTGTGCGTGTGTGTGTGTGTGTGTGAGAGCATACTGCAGCATACTAGCACCTACGTCCACTGCTCATGTCATACCATATACTCGTCTGTTCTGTCCTCCACTGCTCCTCACTTTCTTCTTCCTTGCTCACCTTGTATCTCCCTGTGTGCTCCTCTTCTTTCGCGCTCCATCCTCTCTCCCCTTCACTTTCCCCACCCCCCGATGCTTGTCTCCTCCCTCTCTGTCCCCTCCCTCATGTTTCCTCCTTCCTCTCTCTCGCTCTCTCTCTCTCATTGATAGTGAAGTATTTGTGACTAGAATACTGAGGAGCTAATCATTATTCCACGAGCAGAGCGCAGTGCTCGGGAAGAATGTCAATTCTCCCCCCTCCCTCTGTCCTCCTCTCCCTCCCCTCTTTTGCATGCTTTCCAAGCAATAGTTAACACGGGAGCCACATTTGTGTTAAAGAGAAAAGTAAACACAATTGTAAACACTGGGCTCTTAACACCTGCAGCAAAGTGTAATGGTTGAGTAAGGTTTACATTTGTGCTGTGGATGGTGTTTGGAGTGTATGTGTGCGTGATACGTAGTTGTTATGTAAAAGTGCTCCATCAATTTGTCAGGAGCAAAGTGGTGTGGGATGGAGATGAGAGAGAGACAGCTGTTAAATGCATATTTAGAGAAAGGAGGAAGACTACAACATGGAGTGACAGCAGACTTTCAGTGGATGCAGTGAGGCCTAAATCTCAAGAAACGTTAAGTTGTTTTTCTTAAATTGTTTCTGCATGTTTTTATCACTATATAGTTTAAACATAAAAACATCTGAGGTGTAATACACGGGCAGTCAATCTCACAGAGCAGTTTCAGTGTCACCTCGTTGTGCTGAAAACCAAGAGAGGGGTAAATTAGACAACACACACGCCGGGAACTGCAGGGCGTGTGTCAGTGTGTGTGATGGAATGGGAGAGACAGCACATAGAGACTCCTCCTGACTTCCTAAAAACTGCAGCTGTGGGTCACAGCCAGGGGTAAGCTGTGTAGGCTGTTGCATACACACACACACACACACACACACACACACACCCACACACACCCACACACACAATTTTAAATTTGCAAGGTTGGACAGATGCAGAAACAGTCATATCCAAATGTCCACACAAACACACTCACTGAAAAGAAGGAGACGCTCTGGCCTAAGGGAACCTCTGGCGTGACATGGCTGCAGCCTAATAGGCCAAAGCATGAGTGAGTAATAGGTGTTCCAGCATTGTCCGCCCACGAGACAAAGACATCTTGAGATGCGCATTATTTTATGAGATGCAAAGTGAATAGGTGAAAACACGATGAAGCATTGGGTGGGGGGGGCTGTTTGAGACCAGAGCGGAGGAGACAGCTCAGCATTGTCACATACGATATTTGCTTCCCTGTTTGATTAGGGGACAGCTTAGTGGACGAACCAGAGTTGATATATCCAAAGGCTCAAATCAGAGGGTATTAGTCAATATAGGAGACACAAATAGGCCCGAACTTTATATCACGTCACTGTTTATTTTTGGTTGCACTGGAGCAATGTGGATTAATTAGTAATGGACAGATTTTGTTGTCATTTTGTTAATTTAAGATGTAACCGCAACCTTGTAACTGAACATCTCTTTTAACATCTTAACTTCACTCTAGGCCAACACAGTGTTGTCACTAGCAATTAAACAGCCACCTAATGCACAGAGTGACAAAATCAATGATTCAGCACACTGTGGTGAGTTTAATATTGGAGGACATGAATTGCTAAGCGAGCATCAGAGCTGCAAGGTTAAGAAAAAGATCTATATGGAAAAGGCCACATGGACCGACCAGGGTACCAGAGAGGAACAAAGGCATCACAAGGCCAACGTCCCGGTCTCGTTAGGAGGGATGAGACAGAAGCGGGATAGAAGCGGGGTATGGGAGTTAGGCTGTGACATCATATAGTGTGAGTGGCTTCTCTGGAGACTGCTGTCTGCTTGCACTGGGCTCATGCTGTTGTGGAGTTGTGCCTCATATGAGTGAACATTATAAATAGTGAGGAGGATGTCGGCTCAATTCAAGGGAGTCCCACAAACCACATGAAGTGTCAGGGGGCTCTGGTGAGAGGAGAAAGGATTTTGAGCAATGTGTGAGTGTGAGTGTTTTGTGTTTGCCCAATGCTAGTAGAAGTAGAAGTACAACTATGTAAGATGTACTCATGATGTCCTCACTGTGCAGTACGGGCCTTTCCAGAGTATTGCATTACTATTATAAAAGCATTTATGTGTAAACAGCAATTAAAGTGGAGATCATTATTTAAACTTTATGTACTTTATATAAGAAGTGTATAAACTGTTCAGCTGTGAATCTATAAAAATGCATTGTATTTTAAAAGGACAACATGGTTTGTGTGTGAAATAGTAATAATAATAATACCTAAAGGGCGCCATGGTGGAACGGGTGATGGTGACAGCCGATTGCATGTCTCCTCTCTCCCATCATTTCTTGTCATCTCTCGACTGTCAGCTGCACAATCTTAGACATGAAATGCCCAAAACAAACCAAATAGTAAACAACCTCTTAATCACTATTACTGTCAAATATAGGTTGTGGAGTAAAGACACAATTTCCCTCTGAAATACAGTATTGGTAGCATACAATGGAACTACTTATGTAGATAAATCTAGGTAATACCGCTGAATACTTCAGAATTGTGTAGTACTTCAGTAAATATCGAGTTACTTAGGACCACTGTATACGTCTGCATACATGTTTGATCTAACCTCATGCTCTGATAGGATTTATGTGTGTGTGTCCCTCGACTTTCCCCGCTTGTGTTTGTGTATATCAGAGACATTATGCCAATATGTGCCCCAGTATGTGAGCCCAATTGTGTGTTTACATCTGATTATGCTGTGTGTAGATATGAATGTGTGTGTCAGTGCGTGATGTGTGTCATAGGCTATGAGGCCAGCGGCGTGCTGGTGTGATAGTGTTTGTCACCCTGAGCATGTAGCCATGTCAAACTCTGTCAGGGTAGTTTACCCTGGCTAGGGGTGTAACACATCCCCATGATTACTCTCTGTTTGTGTGTGTGTGTGTGTGTGTGTGTGTGTGTGTGTATCCTTCATGGTCAGTTTTTTGCCTTTTTCCTTTTTTCAAATGCTTATCGCAGAGACTGACAGAGAAGAGAGAGGATGGGGAGGAGAGGGGGTGATATTCATCTTTGAGAAAAAATACCTAGGAGAGAGAGAGAGTAGAGAAGTGAGTGCTGGGAAGAAGGAGGAGGAGGAGAAGGGAGGGAGGTGAGAGAGTGGGAGGGTGCAGAGAGAGAGAGATAGAAAGACAGAGGGAGAGAGAGAGCTGATTAGATTGGAGAAAGCCAAGGGGGTACGGGCATACTATTGAGCAAGGGGAGAGGAGAGAGGCAGAAGGGAGGGTGACTAAGTGAATGCAGTTGGCCGTCGCGAGTTGCGGAGTCACAGCGAATTCCTCCGGCAGGCGGACGGATTGGACCTGAATCAACAAATGGATACAGCAAAACTGGATGTACACTGCATACGAGGAGACAACCAGGGAGGACAAAGAGTCTGCCTTCATATCCTTTGATCTTTGCATCAGATACTGCTGTGAGGAACCCTCGAGGAGGGGAAGGAAAAATAGCGGACAACTCATTTCTCTCTTAACACCCTCGGAAGCCGTGGAGCTGTGAGCAAGGATAGGACTTTGGGACTCGCTGGAATTGGATATATGCTCGGTAAGTATTTGTATAGGCTGCACATATCTGTGTGTGCACGTGTGTATGTGTGTGTGGATGGATGCCTCTAGCTTGTGCACTGCCTCTGATTTTTTTTTATGAATAAAGAGAAAATAAGAGAAGAAGAAAGGAATTCAAATGCAGTTGTGCTGCAATATCTCTTCTATTGTGATATGCCGTTTGCATCACTGAACAGCTTTTTTTTTCTCCCTCTGATTTAAACAACTACCCCCAGACTTGACTCGGTGTGTTTGTGCCTTTTCATCCACAGTGCTGGTGTGTGCGAGTGTGAGTTGATATTAGCAGCCCCATTGGTATTCAGCGGAGGGAGCTCCAGGATCTCGCTGCGCCTTTCCCCAGGATGGGATCACAGAGCGGGGATTGTGCTCGCCTGTTGAGAGCCCGCTGAAATGAGTGAGTGTCCTTTTTTTTTCTCTCTTTCCATTCTCTATCACCTCTCATTTTCTTGTTTCTTGTAGCTCTCTGTCTGCTTCCTCGTCTTCAGTGTGCAGTTCTGTTCAGAGCATTGTCCCCACTGATGGGTCTTCCCCTCGATTCCCTGTGTTTCTCACCCACTCCCCCTACTGCTCCCCCACCTGTGTCCCATCAAACAGGCCTGTCCAGTTTGATGAAATTGGAAGAAATCTGAATGGCTCACTTCAATTTGTTGCTTCTCTCCCCCGTTCCCTCTTCGCGGTCCTCTCTCCTCTCCTCTTTGGCTGTGTCTCCCCTCCCCCCCCTCCTCGCCTCCAACCCTCTCTCGGTCTCTTCAAGCTCCTCTCCACATTCTGTTTGAATTCAGACACACCGAAGATGTCTGAGTCTCTTTCCTGACAGGAAATGAATGCAGAGGCTGTGTTTGTATGTGTGAGTGAAAGGATTGCTATTTCTGCGTCTGTGTCAATCCTTTTGATAGCGTTTCATGTGTGTGTGTGTCTGTGCCACAATGCAGAGAGGGCAGAGGTGTGTGTTCAGCCTCAGTGTGTGGGATCTGTAGAACAAAAGGTTATGAAGTGGATCAATGTGATTAATTGCTGCAGGCATGACAGCTGTGTCACAAACACACACACACACAGAGACACTCGCTGTCTCTCGCTTGACACGCACCTTCCTCTTTGCACTCCTTGCTGATCTACCTTCTGCACACCAATTCACACCCACCTACATCTTATCACACGTGTGTCACACACACACACACACACACACACACACAGACACTGAGCCCATACTAACCAGTGTGCGAACACACACACACACACACACACACACACACACACACACACACACACACACACACACACACGCACACACACATATGGTCTCATGGTAAATGGTCCTTGGAGGATGTGGGTGCCACAGCAGGGTCACATCTATCTACACAGCATTATTGATTGGAGCTGATACACTGAATGGCCTCAAATCTTTCATTTTAAATCGAGCATCATCTCACTAGACTGGAAAAAAGGAAGAAGTCAATAAACCTGTTTAATGATTTTGTTTTGTTCAGTTAAAAGAGTCCATTTTGTCAATACATGTCTTCACAATTAAAGCCGTGTATGCTTTCTCTGTGCTGAATTGAATTAAAAAGATATTTAGCTGTAGATTTTAAAATCTACTTTAATGTATGCAACAGGTGCAAACTGTTGCATAGTAACAGAAGCGAGACTACCTGTTTTCTTTCCTGCTGCTATTTTCAGATGTAGGAAATTTCTATTTAACAAAAGGCGGTACAAAACACTTGACAGTCAGTTTAAGCTCAGGCCAACATTAGTGTTGCCATCTGCCGTTTCTGTGTGCATACCTGTCTCCCTGGAGCATTGTTAAGTCTGAAGGGATGGAGAGGGATGAAAAGCTTAGCATGTTTTGGCACAACGTAAAGGTACACAAATGTGACAACATCAAAGTGTAAACTAAATCTGATCAGACTCTCAAAAAAAGGCACTAATCTATATTTGCATACATTAAATGCAAGTGAGCACACTGAAATCCCAAAGTTATGACCGAGGTCTCAAATGCCGTCTTAAAATCCTAGTCTGTGTTATTTACAAATCTTAAAACTGTTTGTGTAAAAACATTGTACACTTGCTTTTCTTAATGAGGTAATTTTTCATTTTTATTCTTCTGCTTATTCATACTTATTCATACAGTATGTAGAATAACATTTCTCAAACAATTCAGTGCTGCTCGTTGACAAATATAGTAGATTCTAATATTTGCATTTGCCCTGAAACCTAAAACAAATAGTATGTAAAGTAAAATTTAAAAGCACAGTTTTACCCCAAAAAACTCCAAGTCTGTTCACAGCATCAAACCATGAATCATGTATGGTGTGAAACAGAAACATCAGCTGACTATTACTAACACCTTCCTATTAGCTTAAGAGACAAAGTGATGCCAGTCTTTTCAAGGGCTGTCACATTTTCAGGTTGCACAAATTCTAACTGACATGTAATTTGTACCCGTGTCATAAAATACACCAATAGAATTAACAGTTTCATTCATTCGCCTCCCTTCAGTGACGAGCTGGCGTTGAACAAAGTTTGCAAACACCCACATCTTTTTTTCACCATTTCTCTATCTATGGTGTTGAATCCGAAACGCTTCCTCCGATTACCTCTGAGATGGTGTCATGATTATCCATTCAGCACAGCTCTCATGTCGCTCATTTCCTTTTTACTTCAGCGCAGAGAGCAAAGTCAGTTCACTGAGGGCAGCAGGGCAGGCAGCCGATCACAGGTTTGTTTTAGGAACGAGCCCACGGATTACAACGCACATCCCATTGCACTTCTGCACCGCAGGATTTCAAATTCTAATACATCCTAACAGATCAAATATTTTATGTTTTCCCATGTTCGGATGCTAGTTTGAATTTTGAAATAAAATGACAGCATATGCCAGGCTGTCTACACGCATCAAGTGGGACTTCTTGTACCTGCACCGATACTTTGAGCCTGGACTGCCTCAGGCACATTTACCAGTCAGAGGCCCCTCACCGGCCCTCAGTGGGCTTCATCACAGCACATGCACCTTGGATACTGTGGAGTGTGATGGACAGCCATGCTGGCATTATAGAAAACCACAGGAGAAATGATATAATGAAAGCAGGCGAGGTGTAGATATATGATTGGATATAGGGGAAGAGAGACGTGATGGAGGAGAGTGTTTTGAAGATGGGGCTTGTTTGGGAGAGAGTAAAAAGATCAAATCATAGAGTGAGTGGAGAGGAGGAAGGAGCAAACAAGCAGCAAAGTCGGAGGAAGAGTGACAAGGACGGAATAGACAGCAGGACGACAGGCAGGGTGGAGTGTGACGAGGAGGAGAATGACGTACGTGATAAGGCAGAGTGACACAAATGTCACCATACTAACCTTTCATGCACTCTCCCTCTCTCACCCCTCTACTTTGCCTCTCCTCTTCCTCTTCCTTCCAGATCGGAAGCCTTGCAGGAATGGACACCAAATGGGCAGCATGGAAGCCAACATCCACCCTCCAGCGACTAGCTTTCCACACCTAACCGCCTCCACCATCTCCAGCCATCAGCTCGAACCTTCCCAGCGAGGACTGAACCTGCAGGTTTGAGGCTGGTCAAGATAAACGGAGAAACCAGAAGCTGTCTCCAGGAAGTAGAGGAACGCGGCCTCGGAGCAGTTGACTTGCAACAAACCAATCAACCTGTTGAGCATACGAGTGAACTTCTTGGACTTCATCTGAAATGAAATAGACTGCAGTGATGCTTGAGCAAAGGTATGACGTTTTCAGACAGATCTGGATTTATCGCCCGGATATCCTCTCAAGATTACAACTTTTTTGTGCACACCTCAGAGCTGGGCCACTTTTACAGATTGGCTTGTGGGCAAAAGCGAGTAATTGAAAATCCTCCCTCGAGAGGGTCTCTATTCTGATTTGTTGTGGGGGAGGAGGGATTTCTTTCTCTCTCTTTTTTTTAAGGAACAATTTCAAAAGAAACCCTCTCTTTTATCCCACACTTTCCGATTTTTTTATTTTTCACCATCTTTTTCACACATTGCGGTGAAATACATTATGAAGCAGCAGCATTCTTCTTCATCCTTCCTCGGTGACGGAGCGAGAGGAGGGACAGACTGTCCAGAATAGATAACGAGCAAGCAGACTGGAACTGAGGAGAGGAGAAGGGGGAAAAGAGGCAGGAAAGAGAAAGAAACAGGTAGAAGGAAAAGAAGAAGACTCAGAGACTCAGAGTCTCTTTCTAATTCGCCTAGGCCCTGTTGGAGGCTAGTTAGCGCGATGGGCAGGGTCAGGATTTACACCAGGGGGGGCACTTGAGCAGGAGAGTCGGGTTATGCCCCCCCTGCACCACCAGCCTGGTCTGTATCTTAGTGTTTGGCAGGACGACAGACTGAAAGATGGCCTGGTAGACAGACAGCTATACTGACAGACTAGCTCTGAGGCTGGTAAGACAGACAGGAAGACAGACAGACAGGAAGACGGGTACACAGCCTTTTCCAAGTGTCAGGCAGAGAGCCAGGCAGACACCCAGTGCCGGCACAGTAGACAGCTTGCAATTCATTGTCATTCTATGCAGTGTGTGAAGAAGAGAGAGTGAAGGAAAGAAAGCAGAGACAGGAAAAGAAGGGAAACACCCCTGTGCTCGTAGCTTCTGGAGGATCTCACTTCATCTGCATCCACCTCAGTCAAGCCCATGCACTAAAAAGAGCAGGCTTATAGTGAGGAGGCTGTTACGAGAAAGGAAATACAGGTTGGAGAGAGGGAGAGAGAGAGAGAGAGAGAGAGAGAGAGAGAGAGAGAGAGGCAGGCAGAGAAACAGAGGGAGAGAGCAGGTGTCGGAAATCCTCCCCTTTATCTGCTTGTCATTTACTCCTTTATGTTCTCTCGTTGTCTGGCGAGGTGATTGGTTTTCTGATGCCGGTGTTCCTCTGCTCATAGGCCCTCTGCAATCCAGACAAAAAACAAGAGGTGGGCAGACAGAAGAAAGCAAAACACAGACAGCATAAAAGGAAAGGTGGGGCCCCATTTTAAGTGACTAATTTCCCCCTCTTCGGGGATGGGCTGTTGTTGTTGTATTTTTCACTTTTTTTCTTAAAGTTAGAGATCGGGAAAAGAAAAACTGCGGACAAATCAATCCCGCGTCTTCTTTGTGCACAGAATTGAACTCCTCCTTTCGTCAATTGTTGATTTTTCTTGCCTTGCTCTAAAGGGATTATTTTCTCCATCCGAGTATAAACACTGGAATCCTCCAGGTTCCCTCTGTGTGTCCTCACCCCCCAACGACACAGTGTGAACCCCTCTGACTCCCCCACAGTGCGCCCCCCCCCGTGGTCTCAGATCTCCATGCCTGTGTTGACTCACTAGTACAGCGATACTATGGCACAGCGCTTCTGATACCGTCTGATTCATTCTGTAAGTAGGACTCTCTCTCTTTTTATGTGTGTGTGTGTGTTCAGATGCACCCTGCATGTCATTAGCGTGTATTTTGCTCATGTATGCAGAAACACGGACGTGGTCCGTCTTTCTGCTGTGTTGGTTTTATGGTGTCTTCACAGCGGATTTGCTTTCCTGTGCTTCCTCTGCTCCAGGCAATTTGAGCGTGTGTGTTTGTGTGTGTGCGTGTGTGTGTGTGTGTGTGTGTTTGCGTTTGTGTGTGTGTGTGTGTGTGTGTGTGTGTGTGGTCCAAAGAAAGAGATTTTGATCTTACAGCCAAGCTTACAACAGCATCAGAAGGGTGTCAGAAAGAGACGAAGCAGGGGCCTTTCCCTCTATGTGTGGATCACTGTGTGTGTGTGTGTGTGTGTGTGTGTGCTTACATATTGGTCCTGAGGTTAATTTGAACTAATTAGTGGTGAGTATTTTTGCTTTTCAGAGCAGTTTTGGGTTCTGTGTCAGTGTACTTGCATTCATTAGGGTGAGATGGAAAAGGACTACAACTGAAGAGGGTGAACCAGCTAATGGGAATGACTGTGATTCCCTGATTCGCTCTTTGTTGCCTCCATCTCACATCTAATGCCCTGAGCATTACACCCCGGCTGCATATAATTTCATCCTCCTTTTATCTCCTTATGTGTTGCCTTGGATGAAACCGTATACTGAAACCCAGCCTCTGCAATGTCCTGCATATTACTAAGCCCATCTATCTCCGTGGACACATCCACATCTTTATACACTCCCACAGTCACCAGGCCCTGCACCGGGAGACGCTCAATCAAGATAGTCCCTTCAAACAGACCAATGAACTGTGAATAACGCCATTACACAAACTCCCAGCTCAGAGCGTTACAGAGACAGAAAGATTGGGAGGGTGGAGAAAAAAAAATGAAGGGAAAAAGCGGGACAGAGGGAGAATGTGAAATATGCTGGAGATTGAAGAGCTAGAACAGAAGGGGGATGAGAGAGAGGAGAGGGGGAGACAGAAAGCAACAGAGAGGAGGACAAATAGAGGAGGGAGGGTGAGAAACAGAGGGAGAAGGGAGGGTGTGGGTCTAGAGGGGCTGCGGAGCAGGAAAAGACCTCTGCTCCATGGGAGCACTCTGATGGGCTTAGCAAGACCCCCTTTGTTCACACCGTTGGTCAGCCTCTCAGAATTAAGATTACTAAATAATACGATTACTGCAGCTGCACGCTGATAACACACTGCTGCCGATCCCCTTTGTCGCTGTCAGAAAACCCAGAGAAGAGAGGAGGACTGGCATATGATGGCATCAAAGGCATGACAGTACTGACTACATTACACTGTCACAGGGGCCCTTGCTTCACAACAAGTCTTCTCCCCCGCCGCTGAGGGAAAGTGGAAAGACATGGCGTGACTTTGAATATGACAAGTGGCCATAAACAAAGGGCCGCTGAGGCAAAAATAACGTTTGCCCAGGTTTTCTCCTTAAATCGACGTATGTTGTCATTATTTTCACATTTTGACTCGCCTTATATTTCCTCCTGTTGTTAATGTCAGTTACAAAAGGGACAAAAACCAGAGGAATCTCTCAGTTTATTACCCGATTCCACATGTGTAAACATAAACTAGGCTCTCAGTGAGACGTCTGCCCCTTATCTCGGTGTTTTACACCTCATCCTCTGCGTGGGCTATTTGTTTCATGTTTCCACGCTTGACAGCTTTGACACAGATTCCTGCCAAGTTGACCTTGCAGTTTAAAGTGTAATAAAAGCTGAATTCCCAGGCTGTGTTGCACATCGATACGTGTTCTTCTGGTAGCTGATAAATGGTCTCACACCCCTCTGGAGAATGGAAACAAGCAGGCAGCAGAAACCGCTGTCCAGTTCTGCTCAGCGGAAGTAAAGCACAACCGCCTGAAACCCTCTGCTCCCGGAGTAGCGAGCTAATATCAGGGTTGGGCTGGTCTCAAACCCCCTCCTACGAAATAAAAAGTATATCCACTCTCCTCTCAGCAGGAGCAACCATTTGCCTGCAGAGTTTAAGATTAGCTGGGAGCAGGAAATAGAAAAGATGCATTTAGCATGTGATGTTATAGTACCAGAGTCACAAATAACAAACCGGAGCGCAGGGCACAAAACAAAATCAATGAAATATGACACACGGCACAAACATGCAGCTTAAAACAGCCCCAAACCACTGCAAGTTGGCAACCATTCCTTTCAGTTTCTGTTCCTGTGCAGCACATTTGTCATCTAGTGGAGCTTTCATGTCCATGTCATGGAGTGTATTTGCTTCAGTGACATCCGATGAACTTTGACCCCAGACCCTCCCCAGCTGAGCCCCACAGTCACAAAGTAACCGTATGAGTCATTCAGCAGAACCAGTACAGCTCCATGTTGAATCACATACACTCTGCTCAGCGAGTCCAGACATGCAGACACAGAAAGGGCAATATGGACACGATGAGCCAAAAGATCACTTCTGAGTTCCTGTCATTCGGTCTCCCCTTAAAGTGCTTTTCACAGCTGTGTTGGTACAGTATGCTCCAATCATTTCACTCGACTTGATCCAAATCCTAGCAGAGATGCACACGGTTCATCTTTCACTTTGGTTTTCAGAGCTTCCCAAAGCTGCTGTTTGTTACCAGTTAGGTCCTTCAGATCAGTGATCCCATCCTCCCTCAGGGTTGGGTTTTCTAATTGCATAGTGCAGATTTGTATTCGCTGTTTCCAATTCACAGTCGCGTTCCTTGATGATTCACTACTTACTATTAAGACAAAAACACATTTCCTCTTTGTCTGCATCATTAATCACTTTGCAGCTCTTTGGTGGGAGCAGCTGTTCGTTCTTTAAAGGTGATCAGCAGCTGTAATTTCTTTAACTGAGCTGTAATGTAGCAGGGAACGCTTCTCAAACAGGTATGTGTATATTTATGCTGTCATCGCAGGAAAAGAAAATTGTTAGACTGTGATCAACGCTGAATCCATAATTTTCTGTGACTGGCATCTGCTATCATGCCCCATGCTGCCTCTTGCGTGGCAGTTCACCCCTGAAGTGTCTCCGAAGCGAGCAGGGCTAATTTGGGATACGAGATCTCTTCTAACACTGAGCAGCACTTCAGTTTCCTCTGCCTTCAATCCTCCGTCGCTTGACCACCAGCGCGAGGCACTGCAGCCTGCACTAAACCTTTGCTCCTCATTGCCTAATGGAGCACAAAGGATGGCCCTGTTTGCTTAGTCGTTTGTCCACTCCTGCTTGCTTAAGGCTAGCTGGCCTCGGGGGGATAGAGTGAGTGAGTGAGTGAGTGAGTGAGTGAGTGAGTGAGTGTGTGTGTGTGTGTGTGTGTGTGTGTGTGTGTGTGTGTGTGTGTGTGTGTGAGTGTGTGAGTGAGGAGGATGACAACAAATGGACATTCGGACACTCATGCCCTTTCCATAATGCGCTCCCGGCTGGGCAGTTTGGATGGCCATAAAGTGAATGCCGCTAATGGCCTCTCGGTTAATGGAGTCATTAAGATTGGATTGCAAGAAGATAAAAGAAATGTGTACAATGTGTGCGAACCGGGTGGAAGTGTGATCGTTTGTATATGTGTACTGTTACTGTTTCTAGTTATTTAGGGCTTCAGTAGACACACCCAGGAGATACATCCAGGACTACACTAAAGGAAGCAGTGGCACTCTTTTGCATTAGCATCAGTAGAAAAGGTCATTATTCTATCAGTGTAGTAGAAATACAGTCTGAGGCTCAGTCCTGACCCGGCTTGTCCTAATCAGCCGGCTGGCGCAGGCTCAGGAAGTCACAGCTATAACGTTCCACCGCTACATTGCCGCTGCCTCGTGTGAGAGCGTGAGCGTCGTGACAAAAGCTGAAAGGCTTGATTTGAGGTCATGTCAGGACGTGTCCCCGAGAGAATGTGGCAAAGCAGGCGAAAGGCATACTGGGTAGTGTTGCGTGTTGTTTTCATGGTGGCATGACTGCTCATTATTTCTATGTCAATTTCTTGATTCTTACCAGAGGGTTCGCTAATGTCACTGTGCTCATCCTCTTTTTAAACTTCAGCTGCGCTCCAGCTTTTCTCATTCATTAGTCAATGAAATGCAGCCTTTGCACCAAAAGGAGAAAGTAGTTTGGAGGCGGCCTGAACATTATTTATTCAATTATACAAAACAAAGCAATTTTTTATAATTATCCCAGACACAGAGTCAATAGTTTGATTGCTAAACTTTGTATATATTAACAATCTGACAAACACACAACTGTGCGAAGCACTTAGCTCAAAATTGAGGTGTATTTCACAACGCTGTTTACTTCAGCCTCATGGGTAATCACCATATTTATCTGTCCAATGGTGTCAGCCCGTGTATCTGAAGGTTTCGGAGTGAAAGAGCACACCTTTTAATCTAATCAGTCACTGAGCAGGCGAAGCGCGCAGCTGGAAAATGGAGACTCAGCGGGGGATGTCATCCTGCAATCACTGATCAAACCTGTATGCAGACCCCCGAGGACGCCGTGCGTGGGGGTTGAGCTGCAAAATAAGGAAAACTGGCTTAATTTCCTTGTTATTTTATTTTGAGATAGGATAGTGAGGGTATATTATAGGAGCGACTGCTGTGATCAGCAGTTTCATTAGCGTTAGTCTACAGTATAAACAACTGTAAACGGTAGTGGAGTGCATCTGTTTGGTGAACCTCTTTGGGAAGACGTTTGGAAGCCACATATTTAGTAAGTGCTGCCACGGGAGAAGGGCAATGCCTTTTCTTACAGATGTATAAACTGAAGCGCTCTGCTAGCCGCCTTGCACTGTTCATCCACTCCTGTCCAATTCTATATAATTGCTTTTGTGTGAAGAATTGTTCAAAAATCATTCAGGTAACACTATTGTCAGCCTTGGTCTGGTGAGTCTATTTTACATTTTAATGTTTCACTGGGGCTCCTGCCGACCGGCAGTTTTCCTGACGGTGTAATAATAGCACTCATCATGATATCTACAGGTATCGCCTCCCTCTGAAGCCGGTCATTAATATATACGTAGGACTCGGCTCAGCTCAATAGACTCTAGAGCCGTCATTCCCAAAGAGTGGATCAAGACCCGCAGGTGAGTTGCAGGAGATTTTATAAGGGTCGCCATTTCTATCTTTTATTTAACATTTCTATCTGCAGCACACTTTTAGTGAGCAATCGTGTTTTATTACATTTAATCCAACACAAAAAGCCATCATACACTCTGTTTGTTTAATTAATGACATGAAAAAAAGCGGGAGTCTGATAAACTCTGCCTAAATGCATTTATTCGGTCTCATATCTATATCTTACGTGTGTTTATGTTTTCAATAACATGTGCATCAAAGAAAGTTGTAATTTATCATTCTTATATCTCAGAATAAAAAAATGCTGGTTTATTTATTCAAGATAATAGAAGATTATGCGTAAGAAAATGATTACACACAAATTCACTCTAGTCTTTATTTATGTAGCAGATATAATTTACACAAATCTTTCAACCAATTTGGACAAAAAAACTGTTATGAAATTCTTGTGTGGTTGAGGACAGCACGGATGATGCATTGTCCTCTGTTAAATAATCAGTGAAATGTTAATTTCATTAGCAAGAAGTTGTCGTCCACTGGGGACTTTGGACTCTTCAATTAGTCACCCGGGTCTTTCAACAATTTGTTAATTAAAACTGTTAACGACCCAAATGGCAGCCTACTGATATATAGCACTTTTAGGCCAGACAAGTGTATTTCTAGAGAACCTTTTAACAACACAGTAATTAAAAGTGCTTAACATACAGCATTAAAACAGGAGATAAACGGCTATTTAAATAAAAACGCAACAAGATTGTAAAAATAATAAAACAAAATAAAATACACATCTCAGGTTTTCTGTGAGTTTTGTTCCAAGTATGTGATGCATAACAGCTGAGCGCTGCACCATTCAGTGCTTTATAAGTCCACAGTTATATTTTAAAATCAAGTCTTTTAAAAACAGGAAGCCAGTAAAGATCTGATAACAGGAGTGATGAACCCTACTGAGACATAAGTGCTTTAATTCTTGATTTATTTTTAAGGTTATAGTAGGCAGATTTTTGTAATTTCCTTAATGTAGACATTAAGAAAAATGTGACTGCACCAAGATTTCTGGCTCGGTTTTGTCACATTAGGGATTAGAGGTTAGAACTTTAAATTGTTCATCTTCTTGTGTCTAAAGACATTTAAAAAAATTTCTTATAAAATAAAGTTATAAGAACTGCTGCACTGTTATCTGGTTTCAGTTGAAAACAAAGCAAATTGATAATAATAATAACAACACACTCATAAAATCAACACAATAATAATAATAACACTATTAACAACAACATCACAAACATTAATAATAACATTAATCAGTGTTTATAAGTCAGGCTGTTTCTGTAAATTGAAACAATAATACAGTAGAGCTGTGGTGCAGAGCAAATATACTGAATATAATATTGAATGAGTAATGTAACAGGCTGCTTTCTATACACGCTGCTGTCTTTACATATGTGCCTGTAAACATGTCAACATGCAGTATATACAGCAGCTTAGGTTTATGATATGTACATGTTACATCAGTGCATATTAATAAAGCTTAATTTAGTGTCTTAAAAACAAAAGATGCCATCTCTGCTTTCTGTTCTTAGAATATAATCTGAGGCCAAATGTCCATGTTTTGTCGCGTCTCATCGTCTCCACAACACTGTATTTGAGATTGTGAGTCAAGAGCCTGTTAAGTATTAACACGCAAGTCCCTTCCAGCTCAGCCGCCTCGGTCCAAATGGCGATGCAGCAGTTGATTATGAGCTACTGCTTGATTTTAGACTGCTGAATATTTAATTGGCTCAATGAAACATAATACTCCAAATGGGCTCAAGCCATGTCATTATAACTGAATACAAAATTAAAAAAAATACAACTGATGTGAGTAATTTACACACTGTGGTTGTGTGGGCGATGTGTGGTGGGTCTGAAAAATCTGGCAACTTTTTTCCCCCCCAATCAAAACTTGGCTGCGGTGACAACCCCCCACCACTGCCCCCCTCTGCCGCCACATGCAGAGATGTCACAAAATACTACAATATTATCTGCATCAGTGCCTTTTTGGGCTATAACTTTCGGCTTAACGGTGTATAATGTTAAATCAGACACCCAGGGAAAGGAGTGTTGACTGTAATTCAGCTCACACGGAGGTGTGCGTGACATAAAGTAAAAATGCTTCACTAAAGCAACTCTTTAAACGGCTTGACGCCTTTCCGAGGGCGGTGCTCCTCTACTTCACTTGCACTAAACAAAAGCAGCACATCATCCAAGAAGCTCAGTTAAAATGAAAAACAATGCTTGTCTCTGCTCCAGTGGTACTTGATCTAATCCACAGAGTTGTTTGACCAGTGTTTATTTCAAGTCCTCCTGAGCTGTTCACTTGCTGAGGAATCAAAGTCTAAACCCCAAGCAATTTATCTTGTGCTTTTCCCTGAATCTCCTCACGGTGCGGAGATTTTTCATCTTCACCAAACCTCATGTAATACCATATGTTATCGCAAGAATTCAAAATACTACGAGAGGGTTGAGGCGGAGCTTGTTTTTGTGCGTGTTGTATGTCCGTGTATACATGAACATTAGATGTAGCATTTGTACATGTGTGTGCATGCCACGCTTATATGTGTAATATAAATGTTGCGTAGGCGTTTTTTCCCTTTGTGTCAATATCTCTCAAGAGTTATTTGCTGCCGTGTGTGTTTATATTTCATTTCCTTTGAATTACATACATGAGGGAGGGGGTGTGGGGGTGTGTGGGCGGGACATTGTTTACTCTGGTGTATTGTAGAAGTCAGAATCAATGTATTGTGTACATCATGCTGAGAGGCACAGGCAAGTCTTTGATGCCAGCCTATTAGCACCTGCAATCAGCCTCGTCTCTGCTGTCTGCAGGTCAGCAGTAGAAGAGGATATAAGACAGTTGGAGGGATAACGTGGGACGCAACATATTGTGTGTCTTACTTAAAATATGCTAAATTAAAGCAGTTATGAATTGGGGTTAGTGAGCAAATTGCGGATCAGGAATGGATTTGAGATATTATCCAGCAGGTGCGAGAGTTAACCACACCAGTAAAGCCGAAGCGATGAGCTCAAAGATGCCAAAACGCTCTTTGGGGCTGCGGGGGAACAGCGGAGTCAGATGATAACTATGTCAGAACTACAAATGACTCCTTTCACATTAAATACAACATTAAATACTGCATCTTTAACGATGCAGTTAGGAATAATCTGCACAAGATGCTAAAAACAAGATGTCAGGCTTCTTGTACGGCGGATTGTATCCTGGTGCAAAAACATCTCGGGTAATTACCAGTTATACGTTTCCCCGGGGAAGATTCATTGTTTACCCAACATTGTCAGACCTTTGCCCGCTCAGAAAAAGAATTGGACAAAAGGCACCGCCATCATTTGCGCTGCCTGAAGATCTGTGTAACCTCGGCCCCATCATAACAGCATTTTCCAATTGGGCCATCTAGTTTCAAAGGGACATAATCAGTGGCAAGCAGTTGGCCGGTGGCACTTGCCGGTGATATCCTGTCCACAATAATAACAATGGCGTCTCATAAGGGGATAACCTGCCTTATTGCTCAATTTACATACAGCAGGTAATCATTGTTACCGCAGGCGTTCTGTGACTGATGGTGTGTGTCAACACTGTACATGCAGCCTTTGTTTTTATTCGGCAATCAGACCTGCCGAGCCATGCTGCTGCAGAGATCAATGCACCATTTGGATGATTGTAATGTGTGTGTGTGTGTAAGTCTCCTAAATGCTTACCTGTGGGCCATCATCAATGCATCCATGTATCCATGTTGCTCTGCAGCAGATAACGTAGAGCAACCTGATTTATTCTCCCTCCAAGGCTTTGATATTAAAACACTGTTAAGAAAACCCAAATTCAGAAATATGCTAATAAAGGGACGTGTGTGTATGTGTGTGTGTACAACCGTATCCTCCGAGGCTTCTTTAGTGATGGGATGTTGGAGGCACGGGGAGGAGGGTGTGGGGGAGAGAAGATAGGAAGCGATAGCTCAGCAGAAAGGTGTAAAGTCCTCCGGTGGCTAGCTAATCTGTCAGGTTTAGGGCGGCTGGTTTTCTCCGCGCCCTCATGGACGGAGGCGAGAGCTCTGCAGGGCTCACCTTTCAAGAAGCCTGGGCCACAGCCACAGGGGGAAACCCAAACACATCGATTAGCCGCCAGGAACGTGGGGGAGACAGAGAGGGAGGGGCGGGTTAACTCTTTTGACCCTTTTCCCTCCATCTCCGACCACCTCCTCCAGCCCAGGCCGCTGCTTTCTCACAGGAACATCCAGGTTCAGCAGAGAGATGATTGAAGACGGAGGGAAAGCAATCAAAAAGGAGTGTGTTGAGCGAGAACAATTGACAAAAAGAAAGACGGGAATGCAACAAACATCCAAGCCCAGAACAGTTGTGTTTTGCTTTGATCGCAAGCCAAAATCGGAGAGCGTGCCAGTGTGTGCGTGCATGCGTTTGTGCGCGTGTGTGTGTGTGTGTTCGTGCACAGCAGCTGTTGAGTTGCTGTGTTTATCTGTGTGAAATCTTTACGGTAAATAAAGCTAGAGTCCTGGCATTGAGACAGGTGCAGCAGGCTGGGCCAAAAGAGAGCTACTGTAACTCAAAGAGAGAGAGAGAGGGAGAGAGAGAGAGAGAGAGAGAGAGAGAGAGAGAGAGAGAGTGGCCGACTTTGAGGAAGTGAGCAACTCTCTTCAAAGTGCCAACCGGACAATCTTTTGAAGTGGCACCTATTGGCATATCATGAATACACATGAGCAATGTTTGCTTTTGAGCAAAGCAAAGCTGAAAGTGTGAAGCTCATTAGAGACCAAGAGGCCATGTTGGTATGAAGAACTGTGGCTACGATCATTTACTGCACCGAAGTCCTGCAAGTTTATCCTCTTGCATTCATCAGTCTAACCCCTGTGTTCATCTAATCGCACATGCGCTAATGAAAAAGGCACAAATTAAAAATACATTTCCATAAAGCTAAAGTGAACCATGCAATCATCACCATCTCCTCTACTATATTATCTGTTGCTCAGTATTTCAAAATACTCACCAATTGTGTACATTTATTAAGAAAACCATAAATCTCTCTTGACTTTTTGCCATTTTGTAGGGATTTGTAGGTTGACGGAAACAAACTGACGATAATGTTGAGTACTGCTGATGACGATAGCACCAAATTACACAACTCTCCCTGCACTTCGACTCCAAATCATAACTCATCCATAGGCAGTTGGAATATTAACCCAGTATTCCCCCAAGGCAGAGAATATGAACCAGCATTGATTAGAAACCCGCCCTCGTGAACAGCTAATACAATCACTGGAGTTCGATAGCCTCCAGTATGGCAGGCTGCTGGTTATGAACAACCCGCTGCATAACCGACCCACCCCCACATCACTCAGGGTCAAACACACAGCTCTCTGTGCCTTTCTTTCAGTCTTGTTTGCTGTGCATTTTAAGTTTTTTTTCTTGCTAACAGAATACATGTCAGAGCATAGGGTTCATTTGAAAGCATTAGAAGAATCAGCAACAGCCTTTAAGTCTTTCTGAGGCGGATCTGGGTGGAGATTAAGCAACATCGGTTAAAGGGAGACGGGAGGGGGAATGTGTTTTGGTCTTAAAGGCATTTGACAGCTCCTCCATAATAGTGAGCTAATCCTCTTTATACAGTGTGTGTCTGTCTGTCTTCCTTTCCTACACACATTGGCAACATCCAAATGCATTCACACACACACACACACACACACACACACACACACACACACAGGCACAGAGAGAGGCACAGACACACACGTTTGTGAACGGTGCATAAACACACATTGTAATAACCTCGGCTGAACTGAACTGTTGCTAACGTCTCGACGTGTTTCATCATTTCGACTTGACGTTTGTGAAAACTACTCAGGCAGCCGTCGCCATGTGAATGTTGTCCTCCTACAGAAATATTGCTCCGCTCATGCTAGCAGCTGAAGTGCTAAAGGAGTGTGTGTGTGTGTGTGTGTGTCTTTCACTGGCGCGGCACTACAAGCTACTTAGGATCCAAATTGACTCATTATAAGTGCTAATGACAGGTGTCCTTTGTGTTTGGTTTGCGGGACGGAAACGTTGCCAAATTCCTGCCATCGCTGGCGTCAACCGCTGCGGTGTGCAAATATTCTGTAGCATGAGGTGCCTTATCTGTGGCTGCGCACTTGTTCAACTCATTAAAAATTAATTGATATGTGACATTTGATATCCATTGTTGAATCACTTAAATGACATTGATGTGACAGACTCAATTTAGCCAGTTAGGCCGCATCAGAGTGAGAAGTCATTTCGGCCCTCCCGTCATTATCTTGCTCCTCGCACCCTGTGATTGCACAGACCAATTAAAACGGATTAACCTCCCATCCAGTTTGCTCCTTTCTGCCACCAAATTGTTGTGTGGTTTGTTGAGCATCACAGCTTCCTCACTCGTTGTTTTCTGTTCCCCTCTCTCAGGGCCTCGAAACTAATAATTGTGTTGTTTGCTGTGTGATAATGCGGTGCTCTCTGTTCCTTTCGAGTCTGTATTGAAATCTCGATCCGGTCCCTCTGCAGTGTCTGTCTCCCTCCGTATCTGAAGAACTGATGCTATCTCCCTCCCCCTGTGAATTTCCTCCTCACCAGCTGAATTAACCATTCGTCCCCTACTGCGCTCTTTCTCAACTTTCAATATTCCCTCTCCTCTCCCACTATCTTCTCCCCTTACCTCTCCTTCACCACTACATTTCCTCCATCTTGCTCTCTCCATCTTACTTTCCCACCTTGCTCTCCACCTGTCCACCTCAATCGCTCTCTTGTCTCTCATTTTAGCCTAACTCCTATATCCTAAAGACGCTTTGCATGTCTCTGGCCAGGAAGCATCAGAGTGTAACCTGCTAAATTGGAATGTTATGGTGAGGCAACACACACGCATGAGAAACCCTTGAGTTAATGGACAATTTACCTCACCTCATTGTTACAGCCTTTACATTCATTAAGCCCCCTCTGCTCTCCCCTCTGGCTCTCTTTATCTTTCTCCCACTCACTCCTGTATTCCTTCATTCTCTCCTATCTTTCACTGCCCGGGTTGTCTTCGTCCTAAAGCCGGGCTGCATTCTTCTTCATTGTGTCCCACCTGTACTGTGTGTTTCCTGTTGCTGTGGTATTTTCTCTCTGTCCCCCCTCCGGCTTGAGCTGTCCAGCCTGGTTCCTCCAGCCCGCTGGAGTAAATGGTAAAATAATGGTAACAGCCAGCCATAAATCAACCCAATTGAAAAACATCAACATTATAGTCCCCTTCTCTTTCCCTCCCTCATCTGCTCTTTTCTGTGCCCTTCACCTTTGTTCCTGGAGGGAATGAGGGAGGGAAAGACATCTATAGGCAAGTGTTGTGGGAGGGAGGTTTCCAGAAAAGGTGACGGCTAATAAAAAATAAATAGAGCATATGTGTTACTGTGTATGTGCGTGTGTTTGTTTCTTTGCACGTGTGTTTGTGTAGCGAGTTTCAGAGAATGCAATACAGCCTTGAAGCTGTTCATGGTGTGTGGATGCTCTGTCCTGACCAGAAGCTTAGAGGAGAAGGCTCATGCAGAAGGAAGAATATCCTTGTGTCAGCAAATCTGCAATCCGCGTGTGTGTGTGTATACACGCATGCTTACAGGCTTAAGGGGAAATGTGTCACCGTGAAAAAGATAGCGCAAAATGGCAAAAGGAAACGAGTGATAGATGAGAGATAATTATCATGGTAGTCAGAGATTTACAACAATGGCTGGAGAGTGAAGCGATGCGTTAAATGTGATATATGACACGCGCACACATTTTGTAGACACACAAAGTGTTCTATACTCATTCACAGAAGACGAATGCATTGCCACGCGCCCACATGTTTAGTTACAGCAGCTGATTGCAGGCAACGGTGCACTGTTCAAGCTTTATTGGACCAATAAAACAATAGCAGGCAGAGGCCTGTCTGGAGATGGTTGCTGTGGTGATGCTTGCCAAGGCAGAACGCAGTGATGGAGGAAGTGTTAAGATCTGTTGCTTAAGATAGTTTGATCACCCAAGACATCCGTCCCTGAGATTACTGCTTCCTCCTCCCTTCCCCTACGCCGGTGTGATGCTCACAGCAATGAATTATTACCTTTTAAAAATTCAGCAGCATCGTGTCCTTCCAGAAACAATGTCCCAATTACTCTGTATGATCCACAGACTTTACAGTGAACAGTTTTCATTGGAAGCATTTTTCTAAACAAGAAAAAGTCACAATTAAAAACACTCACAGCAGGTTCCAACCAACAAACGCCTAAACTATAAACATTGCAGTTAGTTCTCATTATGCAAAGTTCTTATGTTATTATGTATATTATATTCTCGGTACCTAAAGTGGTGGAGTAAAAAGTAAGATAAATAAAAGAGCACCAAACAGCTCAAAATACACAACTTTCCACTATGATTAAGTATTCACGCATCCCATGGGTGCTTGCGCTCACAACTCCTGCACACTTGACTGAACCACATGTGCCGTGACACATCTTGCAGATACACTGGCATCCACGCATCCTTACAGACTCCCAGAGCAAAGGCCGCGCCGCACCGAGGTGCTGACGGCTGTCATGTTAATATGCCAGAGAGGCTGGAGGATTGGGTTGTTACCAGCAGGACGAGCTGGAGGAGAGAGGAAGAGGAGGGTGAGAGTAGAAGAAGGGGGATGGTGTAGGGGAAACAATTATATAATAATGTATCCAGCTCTTTAACCAAGAGTGACAGCTAGTTTTGCAAAGTGATTGAGTGCACAAAAAGCGTTTTATATTTATATAAAAACATCTTTAATGAGTAGTTCCTGAATAACTCTGATTCAAGACTATATAACAGATAATGAGGAGCTACGAGCGACTGGAAGATACTAGAATAATTTATCAGTTCATATGCTGCATCTGTGAATCGGAATGACATTAATCATTTTGTTCCTGATTAACTCTGAACTTCGCTGAGCGGCACAAACTTGTAACGACTCATTAATTACTAATTACTGAATCATTAGTTACTCTTTTTGGTCATAGTCCTTTGGGGACTCTTGCTGGACATCATTAACTATTTATATGTGATTTTGCATAGATATTTTGATACATATTAACGTGAGAAATACTGATTTTAATAACCTGTTATTGATTTAAATATATTTTCCAGCTCCAAGGACCAACTTTAGGGCGTGATGTATTCCCACAAAATGATTCCACAGAGAAGTGGAAAAGCGGCCGAATAGAAAGTGGTTGATGAGATGAGGGGTTTGTAGACGGGCAACGGGGGAGAGAGGGAGGGGCAGAAGGAGGCTACACAGGATGAGGGAGGGGAGAGAAGTCAAGCCAGAGGGAATGCTGATGATAGGATGAAGATACATAAGGTGGGGGTTGGGGGGGGAGGGGTGGGGGGGATTGTCCTCATCCAGCAGGAGTGTGTCTTCACTGGCCCCTGTGGCTCTTCCCAATTTCTATCCCTTAATCAAGAAGAAGAACAAAGATATGCATGTTATTAAAAATCAGGTCTGTCAAAGGGAGCCACGGAGGGATGGGGGGGGGGGATGGGGGGGAGAGCAGGAGAGAGAGAGAGACGGAGAGAAATAAATAAATAATGCCATAGTAGAGTATAAATATAGTGATATCCTCCAGGCATGTTCTATCTATCGCTCTTTTTTCCTCGACCATTAAGGGATTCTTCTCTCCTTTGCCTCTCTTTTGAATACAAATGAAACCATGTTGATTTCCATTGTCTGCCTTCCCTGTGTCTCCGACGTTGCATCTTTAGCGCCAACTGCCCATCTCTTCTCATTTCTATGCTTCTGTTCTGCCTCACGGTCTCATCAGCTTTGTTCTCGTTCCTTGCATCTCACCTGTTCATCATTCACCGCTCCCTCCTCCATCAGACACGTATTTCATCTGATGTCACGTTAATCACTCTGCCACAATTGGTCTCTGCTTCTCTTCCCTCTCTCTGTCCCTCTCTGGTGGATGGCACACTGGGTGGTTTGTGTGTGTGTGTGTGTGTGTGTGTGTGTGTGTGTGTGTGTGTGTGTGTGTGGGGGAGGGATGATGATCATGCATGTGGAGAGACAGGTGAAAGGTGAAGCTACAGGTGGAGGTGTCAGTGTGTCATCTCTTGTCAGTGGTATTTAGGACCGGATGTGTGGCCCCGGTGTTTAATATGGAATTATGCATTATTTACAGCCCAGGATGATTAGTGGGCTGCCGTTTGCTGATATAGTGTCACCGAGGTCACGCGTCTCGTGTCTGAACTTTGTCAGACTTTAATATTTTGAGGGGTTTAGCAAGACTAAAGCAGTGTCCCTATTCCATACTCAGCATTGAGTGCACTCTTGATCATCTCAACACATGCAGGCCTAAAAAAGATGATTGGAAAAGGAGCGGCTGTAATTTTTTCTGAGCATCTCAACCCCCCTGAAAGGATCCTTTTGGTCCAGTAACGTTTAGAAAGTCTAGAAGAGCCATTTGATATAATGGTTTCATCCCATTAATGGGTGAGGGGAGCCAACGGGAAGTTGGCTAGGTCAGCCAGCAGAAAGTTAGCAACTTTAATAGATATTATCCTTCATATCCATGTGATGTACACTCTGCCCAGTGCAGTACAGAAAGGACCTTTTTGTATCCAAAAAAGAGAGAATTTTAGCAAAGCTCTCTACTGGAGTAGAAGACACGGCCTACCAGATCCAATATTTACATGAAAGGTAATTTGAACCTGGAATATAAAATGACAGCCCTTGAAAGTGGTTTCAGAGGAAAAGTCATATTGTAAGGTTTAGCGTCATTTCAGTGGTCATTTTAGCACGTCTCAGACGTTATTGTTATTTTGTAAGACTCAGCTCTTCGTGCTTCAACTTTGATCTGACTCAGCCGCAGCTTTAAATAAAGTTCAGATATTGTTCCCTGAATGCTGACATTAGCCTGCTAGACGTAGAATAGGATGCTGATACCACCAACCCCTGTACAATAATCCAGTTTAGGTCATAAACTCTGCAGTCACTACCGTTGTGATGCTGTTCTGTAGATTCTGTCAGAAAGGTGTTCATTCATAAGCCCATAGAATTATGTTATACCATATAGGCGTTCACGCTCATGTGTTGACCCCGATATATGCCATGATGTTTGATTAATGTTTGAAGCAGTCACTTACCAACTTTTCTCCCCTCTGTTGTTATAAAAATGTGACAGCACCGAGATGGTTGAAAGTGATTCTGTACACATAAACTGTGTGCCCTGTCCCTGCCCTGTTTAGCCTCTCTCTCTCTCTATTACATTCTCTCTCTCACAAACACACACACACACACACACACACACACACACACATACACACCCACCTGACACAAACCATTTATTTCAATATATAAACAATCTACCAAATGCTCCGGTTTTCCAGTAGTATTCATGATTTTCCTTCTATGACAAATGGAGCATTTGTAGGACAAGAAATAAGCAGATTGCAGGAAAACAAGTCAGATTTCAAGCGCAGCTCCAAATCTCTACCGTTGATAGGCCCAGGTGCAGAACATGATTGGTTTTCTAATGGGTAGGGTGGCTTGAGACGCACCGAGTATATGGGACCACCTGGGCATGTTTGACAGCAGTGTGTGTGTATGTGTGTGAGAGTGTGTAGCCGCGTTTGCCCTTGGTTGATCTCATTAGGCTATTATGTGGACGTATGGGCTCATTACCAAGTTACGATTCACAAGAGCCGCCATAGTAAATTCTACATAAGGTCACTGAGGAAGGTAACATGCAATATGCAGCACATGATTCATCCTTTGGTAGCGTGAGTGGTTGAAATATTGAGATCAAAGAACATTAACTGCACAAGTTGAACTTTGCTGCATGTTTCTATAATGGCCACTACATAGGCTCCTGGACATTTAGGCTGCATAGAGAGCTGGAGTTAAACCAGAACGTATTAGTCCTCCTCTAGAGATGAGAAACCCAGATTCAAGATCACATTGACATTTGTAACCACATAAACAATCTTGCCCTATGTGACCTAACATACACACACTGAGCTGTATGTTGTGCAGCACTTCATTTGTGTTGCCTTGTCCATTTAATCAGGGGCCTTTAATTAATTAAAAACCCACATGACCCACATGCCTGTTGTGGGTTGAAGGAATACTTCAACATTTTGGGAAATACACTAATGGACGAGTCGAGACATGGCTGTAACAATCACACACCAGCGATGGTCCAGAAAGCATAAAGAAACAGGAAGAAACAATTATGGTAATGAACCTATAGAACAAACTAAATGTTGTACTTCTTCAGATGTGCAGAAGCTAGGGAAACGGTGTCACAGCAGGACTCTGACTCCTTATTGAACTCCTGTTTAGAAAACCCAAAGTTATTACACAGTAAGTCAGTCTCAATAGCTAATTGTACTTTATCCAAAGTGTTTCTCGTGGTGATTTAGAAAAAGATTGCTCCATTAAGGGGATGTTAAAGTTCAAATTAAAGCAGGTTTCTAAAGCTACTGCACTCTGCAGTGGTGGTTTCTGCTTGCTTAAACCATGTCAGCTCCACACAGACACTGGGCCTTTGCCAAAATTTGGAATTTCTGTCTTTGGCAATTAATCCAACTTCAGGGTTTAAAACCTCCCATCAGACACCTTAAAGTGATGTCACAGATGCTAATCCTCTGTTCTGCTACAGTCAATGAGTCCCTCCACTCACTACCTTCTCTCTCTCTCCTCGCTCTCTCTCTGTCTCTCTCTCTGGTATTTCAGCTGCTTGGCATGCTGTGGATGTGTCCTCTTTTGCAGACATGACTAATGCATGGAACACGCAATATATCTGCCAGTCAAAGCAAGCCAGACATGTGTGGGCGAGCGCATTCTCACATTTACCTGTTGTGTACGCTTGATGAAATATTTTAATTTGCTAAATATACATAATCCTGGATTATAACATACGATACAAGATCACGTACACACACACACACACACACACACACACACACACACACACACACACACACACACACACACACACAGGCACGCATGGATTTTCTCATCTCTATGTTGATTGTTCTTCACCTGATACGGAGCGGGGCTGAGATCCCTGTGGTTTGTTGATGTTTCATCATAGCATTCCCTCTCAGTGAGCTGGCACTTCGCCACAGGGTTGGTCACGCTAATAAAGACCCTTTGAACTGAACCGAATTGACTTGAGACATGCGGAGGAAAGGGGAGGAGAAGAAAAAAGAGTAAGAGAAATGGAATTAGGAACACAGACCGGACGAAAGAAAGAGGTAATGAAAGGTTTTGTCCTCCAGGTGAAGACCTGCCATTTTCTTCTGCCACCCGTTCTAACATTAATAATTAAAGGCTACGGTCTGGATGGGGTCCGAAGATAAGGGCAGACGACGTCCTTAGATAATGCTTGTTTCAACCTTCATTTTGATTTTTAAGGTCGAACTCGAGGGGCATTTGACATTTTGACATCTGACATTTAAAAGGAGTAGTCAGTGGACTTCACTTTGGCATTTTATTAGTATTTCCTTTTTTTTGCGCAGTACTTTGAAGCTAAAATGTGAAGAGAGAGAAATGTGACACAGGCCTGATTTAAACCCCTTTCTGGCTCTCATGTCAGTACTGGAGCATTGCCTGACTTCTTGTCGTGCCCTGCTCTCCAGTCATTCTGCACCTCTAACGGTTCCTCCAATGACAACGGGAGTCTTCAGATTTCTCCGCCTCGTTGTTGCATAACACTCACTGTCATCTGTTTTCAAATGACATCCTGAGAAAATGATGGTGAAATTGATTCTTAGAGATCAATGTTGAGTTTATTTGGAACCTGGTTCCAGATTAGCAAAAAGGCTATTATAAGAACCCGACTGTCACTCAAACAGTCAATTATGGCACAACAAACGAGTCGGATGAAACCTACGGGCTGTGTGCATTATTTACTGTACCACTGATGAGACAATGTGACATCTTGTGTGTGGGCCTGTGGCAGCGTCAGGCCTGCAGAGGCTGTCTAGTCCGACTAATGAGGATGGAGAGAGAGAGGTCAGAGATGATAGCCAATCTAAATGAGGACCTTGATATGACTTTAACACTGTGTCATAGTGTGTCACTGTGTGTGTGTGTGTGTTTGGAAGTGATGTCCTCCCACCTTCCTGCTGTTATGTTATGACTAGCGTCCTTGCTCCGAGCCCACTGTCAACGGGAGGTGTCATCCACGCAGCGCGGCCATCAGCGCACTGCTGGCTACATTCTGCACACTGACAGAGATGGACACACCTTCGCATACGCACAGATATTTAAATGTGCACAAACATACGCACAGAGATTTAAATGTGCACAAACATACGCACAGTTGTGTGCGTAACGTACTCCTTATTAGGCATTCTGCGAGCATACACAAATACAGGTCACACGCATGCTCCCATGTGCGCGCACATGCTTCCTGCTCTGTCAGTTCTCCCACTGGCCGTCGGTGAGTGTCCATGTTATGCAAACTCGTAACAAAACACTGTCAGAAACTGTGAGTGTGTGTCAGCTCACCTGACAGCAACTCAGGGCTGTCTTCCTCCCTCGCTATCCCATCTTCCTTCAGTCCAACCTCATTTAACCTGAGGCGGACTCTTAACCTCTGGACTTAAAGTCAACTGAAGTTGACATATACTCACTTAACACTGTCTCTCTTGTTACATCTGACCACTGGAGGATTTTTTAGGCTTTAACCCTAGAACACTAACATCGGGTGATTTTTACTTGAGTGATTGGGGTTACGTAACGTTCGTTGTGTTGCTTTTGTCTGAGTTGCGTGGGTCCTTGTGTAGCTTCATGCTGCTCACTGATGTTATACAAGTAGGCGTGTCTATATTGAAGGTGGGTGTGTCTCTATTGAAGGTGGGTGTGTCTTTATTGAAAGTAGGCGTGTCTCTCTGCTCCAATCCCTGGTTTTCTCAACAGGCACGAGTTCGGGTAAAATATACCCGACGTTAGTGATACGTGGAATACGTGACGTGAGGGTGAAACAATTTCAGAGGAATATTACCATTGTAGGGACACGGCTCGTGTCCCATGATGGGTGGACAAAAGAACATATATATTTACATATACATATATTTTTAATCATGTCTTATTGACGATTCCCTATTTCTTCAACCGATTTTGAGCCTTTTTTCAAGGTCCCCCATGATACTTGTTTTTTTGCTTTATGAGAAGTTCTAAAGGGTAAAAAAAGAAGGGTACTTCAATTTTCCTTGTATTGTTGTATTTTAATATATTTTGATGAGACTTTTTTTTTAATTGTTCATTTTTAGCTCTGCGGGAACTCTAACCTTTTTCTTCTGTGCTTTGAACGGAGGGCTAACAAGAAGGGTTGGATACTGACAATGGAGATCCCGTTATTACCTAGTACATTATATTGGGTAAAATATAGCCAACGTTAGTGATGGTGTTACTATTTTTAACGTTAGCGTTCTAGGGTTAGACTCATAATTTTTTTTAAACTGAATTATAAAGCAGTTGCCAGGATACACTGGACACCTAATTATGTACTTGAAATTGATTGTTTTCTTTGGTTTTCAGGGTGTGTGTGTAATCTTTTCCAGCTGAGCAGGACTCTGAAGGGAAGCGTGCCTGCCTTACATGGCATGCAGAGAAGTATTTTGGCGTGCTCTCTATGCTTTAACACAGAGCTTAGCAGCCACAGTGGAGATGTAAAGAACCGTTGTAGCTGAATGTTAACCAATACTGTGATGCCAACAGGCCTCGTTGTAAGTGTAGCTGTCAGGAAGAACAGGAGCTAAGCCGCACACTGGGGCTTGATTCAAGCGCACACCAGATGCGCGCCTGATAAAGAAGATGCCTTGCAGAGGAGCGCAAGTGACATTTCAACAACTTGAACAATTCCCAGGGTTGTTGTTGAAAACATTTCCCGGGCGGAGAGGAGGGATTTGAGAATGTGC